>JBCEWC010007353.1:0-21547 GCA_038996855.1 Solanum aculeatissimum | reverse complement strand
CCGAACCAATGATGTGTGTAATGATGCTATGATGGCTTGATCGAGGGTCTTCGGGTCCTCTTTCGCCATGTCACATCGAGGACCCCTATCAGAGTCATTACAAAGTTTGTTGCCAATGGGAAGATTGAGATTTTTTCCCAAGGGGTATGTGGTGTGCTACGGTACCAAAATCTTGTGTGTGTTTCGGATGTTGATAGCTTAAGGAAGACTATCATGAAAGAGTCTCATAATTCTCAATATTCTATTCATCCGGGATCTACCAAAATACACCGATATTTGAGGGAGTTGTATTGGTGGCATGGTAAGAAGAAGGACATAGCCAAGTTTGTGTCGGAATGTCCTAATTGCCAACAAGTAAAAGAGGAACATCAAAGGCCCGGTGGTTTGACACAAGATATTAAAATTGCTACCTGGCAAGTAGTCCGGATCCAAGTAGTAGCTCACTCGGGTCTCCTCCGGTGTCGGTTGAGGCAACATCCCCACTATAATATGATCTTAGGTTGCATTTTATGCATCATGGCATGGAATATTGTTATAATATATTCCCATTTGTCTATGTGCTTTCCTTTCGTATCACTTGTCCCACTTGTCATATCGTTTGGTCTTACTATATTGTCATATGAATTGCATGCCCGCATACTTAGTATATATTTTGTGCTAACCCATACTTTTATCTACATGTCCTAACAATGTTGGGACCGGTGACGACTTCTATCTTCCGGCGGACGACGAGTGACATCTTTGGAGTTTCTAGCTTGTGGTGAGCCCTTTTGTTCAAGGACAATAGTTGCCCTCTATCTTCCTTGCATTGGTTATTTTCTTTTTCTAGGTATTGAGGGTGAGCCCCAAACTATGTCGAGGCCCTGCTCTTCTTACGTTGAGGCTATGTTTTACACACTAAACTCTTGTACATCGTATTATGCTTTATTGGGATATTATGACTATTGGGAATTGTTATGGAAATGATGTTTGATTATTCTTATGGTTATGCTTATGGGATTGTGAATGTTGGGAATGTGCTTATGTGGAAAGTCCCCAAACCCGGTATGCCCCCATAGCTTGAGTCCTACTTACCCGCCCCTTAGAAATACTTGCTATGTGTTATGTGATTCATGCTCATCCCATTCCTGACAACATCCCCATAGCTTGATTCCAAAGCCCCGTTTCCCCTAGAATTGTGTGTTATGTGCTTACTTTCCGTGCTTCCAAGTGTGAGTAATGATACTATGATGTCTTTATCGAGGACTTTCAGGTTCTCCTTCGCCATGTCACATCTAGGCCCCACTTCCGGGTCGTGACAGTAATTCTTTTACATAGCTTAAACAGATATTTCTTGGTGAACTAATTTTGAAATTAAGTAACTAAGGGTATGTTTGGTACGGAAGAAAACAATTTTGGATAATATTTTCCAATTTTCTCATGTTTGGTTGGCTTAAATGTTTTGGGAAATGTTTTCCAAATCAATTCATTTTCTTCAAATTTAATGAAAATGACTTCCTTCCAAAAATTACAGAAAATATTTTTCAAAACGCTCATCCAATCTCAAAATAATTTTTTTATTTCATCCTTACTACGACCCCCTCCCCCAAAAAAACGTACTATTTTATTAAAATAAAATAATATTGAAAGTTTATTTTTGAAAATAATTTCACATTTTGAAAATTTTATTTTTTCCCATATTCCTACACCGACACACTCAACCCTCCCTGCCCCCCCCCCCCTCCCATACACAAACAAAATTAAAATTTTATTTTAAAAAATCAAAATCCCCACCCGAACTAGTCCCCTAATGAGTCTATATCTTTAACTCATTTAGGGCTTCGAATCTGAAGAAATGTTGTCCTCAATGTGCTATTATGCTTCAATTGTTAACTAATATGCATGTGTTATGAAAGGAATGAGGCTAAATGTACATGGATGGATAAGACTCAAACAAAGCAAGGAAAAAGAGCAAAAATGCTTGATAGGCGGTCAAAAGCGGCGTCATCAACATGTTCGCAGATCACCAAAGATCCAATGAGACTGCCTAATGTTGTAGCAACCAAGCCCCTAAGTCCATGACAAAAAGGTGATGCATGAGGAGGTTCAGCGGATTTTTGAAAATGATTGGCAATGAACAGAGACATTTCCTAATATTGCAGAGACTTGAGCCTTTAGGAGATCCAGAAAAAGGTAGTCAAGTGCACATTCGGCGCATCACTGGAGTGTTCGGCGATGGCTGACCTTCACTATCGAATGATGAATTGGTACACAAACTTTCATTAATTTGCATGGACTATAAAATCATTTTGGTAAGGATATTGTACATAACATTCCATATCAGATTTTTATAAAAATGATATATATATCTATATATATATATATATAAAGAGAGAGAGAGAGAGAGAGAGAGCATAGAGTATATAGAAGCCTTTTCCTCAAGAAGTATAAGGGTTTGGTGATCTCAAGCTTTAGGGAGAAGAAATTGAAGAGATTAGTTGGAGTAATTCATCTTTTCTTTTTTAATTCATCTCACCCATTTCCTCAGCTATAGATTATGGTATTAATTCATTACTTTTGAACATATGTGGCTAAAACTCCTATGTTGGGGGGGGGGGTGTATATAATATGGGTGTTTGATTTCTTAGCTGGGTCTAAGATATTTTGGTTATATTGATGTTAATCTGAATGAGTTTACAATTATTGCTAAGTTTCATCTATAATCTTGAGGTTGCATACTTGGAGTTTACTTGAGATCTCTTATTATTGCACTAATTTGAGTAATTAGAGTGTGCAGTAGGTGTATTAACTTAAAATCTTTCGGCGTTTTAGTTAAATGCCACAAACCTGATTCAATGGCTAAAGTATTAGAAGATTTGTGATAATTTCTCAAGCAATGTGTGTCCTTGAGCAATTTGCATGTGAAGTGGTAATAAGTTCTCCATTTTTGCACAATCTTTCAACAATTTTGGAGGGTCCTCTTTTTCAAGAAATTTCTTTTTCAATTCATCATTTATTTCAACTTTTTGGATCTTTTTATTTTTCTCATCATTCAAGGACTCCCCTCCTTTGTTTCATTTTCTTTTTCTTTCCTCAACATTTACATAGGAGACACCCCCAACTTTGGCCTTTGGCCTTCACTTTGCTCACTTAAGCTCAAGGAGGGAATTGTAAGGAATAAGAAGGAATTGTCTTTCACAATAAAATTCAAGGCTCAAAAAGGGTTTACTAAGGGATCAATTCAACGTCATTGGAGGCTTATATGGTCAAGATGGACTCAAAAGGAACCATAGAAGGCCTAAGGTTGTTTCCTAATATGGAATCAACCAAATTACTCCTCAAAACAAACCAGGCAACTTTTAGATGTTGAAAAATATTCCTTTTAATAAAATCCAAACTCACATAGGAAAAATGGATTCGTATTCAAATAGTGGAAACACACACTCACAACTTACTATCATCGCATATCAAAGATCAATACTCACATAGTCAACTAGAGATGCACCAAATCCATTCATGGATCAATTTTTTTAGAGAAGAATTAATCGGTAAGTTAGTACATGTTTCTCGTCCATGGCACCATTCGAATTAAAGATATGTACTATCGATACTTGGATTGCTAAGGACTAGAGACAAGATAATGCATTTTAACAGCTTTTCACATATGCACGGGATTTGCCATAAATTAAAGACATCACGCACAATCATTCATCCATTCAACTCAAAAAAAATTAAAATAATTGCTAATCTAGTACATCCAAAATTGAAATAATATTTACTACCCAAATTGAAATATTATCTCAAAATTAATCAATAAAAATTTAAATAAGCACTGTCTCATCCAAACCATGGAAAAAATAGTAAGTAATCATCAAGAAATATTGGAGACTTCCAAATGTTCACCCCCTCCTAAAAACAGAACATTGTCCTCAATTTGCAAGAATAACATCAATTAAGCATAAATAAGAAGGAATGAGTATTAGAATCCCACTTAACATAGTCAATCTTGTTGTGGTGGTGGTAGTGGAGCTGAGAAGTGGTCATGGGGGAAGTAGTTACCACATCCTACGGTGCACTCTCCAGATCGATCATTGGCCTTACGAGCTCAGGCTCATGTGCACCTTAAGTACCAATTATGGATGTGTCTTTGAGGGACTTCTTTGTCACAATATCCACGATTTCTCCTTCTAACCATGCCAATTCTTAAATTTTTGCTTGGTTAGGCTCAACTCCCAAGTCTTCTTCATCGGTCTCTAGGGTACCTACTACATTAACGTTTTCATCACCCTCACCCGGAGCATCAACAACCATCACATCCTCAGGAGAAACATTTATGTCAACTCTAGGTGGCTCCTCTAATCCATCCCAAAAGGAACTTTAGTTTGTGGACCTCAAGGATTCCACCTCCTTCTTCAATTATTCAATGTCAACTTTTATGACCTATGGGACATCACTACCACCATTTATCTTCTCCACAGCAGTAACTCTCTCCTTCAAACTAACCAATTCTTTCCCATGATCCTCAAGCATCACCTCAAGCTTATCCATTCTCAGCTTCTGAGCCTTAATAAACTCCTTTTGTTTATTTTCAGCCTCAATATGTGAGGCCAATGCATTGTATATTTCCCTCTCAATCAACTTGATCAAGGAAGACTCAACCCGAGTGGCATAAACATCAACAACTTTGGCTAACCATCTAATACTCCAAATACTAGCTTTAGTGATCAGTGTTTGGTCTTCCTTATCCTGAGGCTCGTCCTGTGCATCATTAGAGGGGAGGGGAGTGGAGTAGAGAAGGAAGGTAATGAGGGAGAGGAAGAAGTTAGACCTCCCTCGGTTGCTAGCTCTATAGAGTCGGCCTCAACATCAACCACCAGTGTTTTATCAATCGATTTTTTTTCTTTCCTGATTTTCTTCGTCCCTTTGAAACTCAACCTCTATCCGCCGAATATCAGTGGATACCATTGGCGTGATGTCCACATCGGTCTTTTTGTTAAATGGCACTTTGGCTTTCCTACACAAAATTATGATGAGGCTGGGAAATAGAAGTGAGGCTTGCACTTGTTTTGCCCTAGTGAGGATTTTTGGGGCAATGATAGCACCAAGATTCAATTTTCAATGGTCCATAATACACCCAAACAAAGTTTCCTTGGAATATCAAAGTATAGACTTATTTTGTGATGGCATGAAGTTGCTTCTAATGAATATGAACTAGAACCCTACCGGAATGTTCATCTCTTTTTTCTCAATAATAGCTCCCTCCTCTAACCATGAGGGAGCTAGAATTCCAATTAGCAGGGCCAACCAAGCTTTTATGTCATCAAACGTCTTAAGCTACATCATATCTTCAAGGTCATTTCGATATCGGTATGTGCATCCCAAAATTTCCTTTATTTCTATCTTATTGCATGGGACTTGCAAATCAGGAACCTTCACAACATCAAGAGGTTTGAAAGCAATCTTCACGTGACTTTTTCACTTTGGCATGTCCATGCTATAGGCTTCATAGAATTCTTTGACCAAGCTTGGAATATATGGATTCCTATGTGTGGTGAATTTTTGAAAAATATGGAACTTTAGAGCATCCCACACCTCGAGGTACCGATCAATGACCTTATCAGTTGACAGCCACGTCTCTTCTAAATTTTTCCAGAGTCCTTCTACTTTAAGTCTATTCAAGTTCCTTGGGGCTATTGTCTCTTGGATTCTCTGGGATGTCTGGAGAAGAGAATCATGAAGGGCTTTGGATCTAGCCTCTTTTCGTTGCCTTTTGGGACTTGGCTCAAAAATAGGCTTATGTTATGGGGTTTTGGACCCCTCTTGATCATCTTTTGAAGTTATCCATGGCAATTCAACGACCCTTCATCATTACTGTCAAATTTCCTGTGCTCAGTCACCTTCCTTTTGCCTTTGCCCCGTACTTCCCTATTATGTCTTTAAGGTCTTTGCTTTGCTCACTGGGGGGCTATATATAGTAACTCTCTGAGTTGTCCGAGATCCTCCTCGAGTGATAGGTTCCTTTGGTTTGCCCATATCTGTAAAACAAGCTCAAAGTGTTATGTGAGAATCAATCATAGGAGAGAAATGCCAAAATTTAAGCATAATAAAAGCATTTTGGGTGGACAGGTCTATTGTCCCGTCAATTATGTTCTGTTATCCGCTGAACTGATTTGGCAGTCAAATGGACTATCACTTTTTTGCAAATATTTTAGACTTTCAAACACTATGACTTTCAATGATAGAGGTACGAATTTGATGATCCCCAAATTGATTTGGTTATGGAAAATACCATTGTCAAAAATTGCAGAATGCAGCACCAAAAAACAATCTAAAAAAGTGATTTGTGTGACACTTTGGTGCATCACCAAGTCTACTTCGGCGGTCAAAATGACCATTGAGGAATTTGACTGGCAAGGCCTACACCCTCTAATAAAATTTTTGATCAAATTGTATAGAAAAGAGGGTCCAGGAAATAGCCTCTCTACCTTTAAGGTAGTGGTAAGATCTGTATACATTCTACCCTCCCCAGACTCCACTTATGAAATTTCACTGGTTATGTTATTGTTATTGCATAGAAAAGAGGGAAATATCACACACTATCCCACTATTACCACACCAATACATGCTCAAAGATCTATTGGTACCTTCACATTTTTACCATGGCTACAAATTCATTCAAGCGATGACTTACCCTTAAGAATGATAACACCCAATTTATCATTGTTAAGTTCACGTTGCTCAAAATATATATGGTTACTCAGACTTCACTCGTAGTACACAAAAGTAACTAACACAATAAGTGTGCATACTCACTCAAAGAATTCATATATTCATGGCATTATCCCAATTTAAGGCTATCCATCAAGGCATCAAGATCAAAATTGAGGCAATGCACTATACCATTCAACATTTGGGAAACATATTCATCAAATCTAGCCCTAGCTCACAGC
This sequence comes from Solanum aculeatissimum, assembly GCA_038996855.1. NCBI lineage: Eukaryota > Viridiplantae > Streptophyta > Magnoliopsida > Solanales > Solanaceae > Solanum > Solanum aculeatissimum. Next base: position 14,618 of record JBCEWC010007353.1, on the reverse strand, counting down.
ACATGCTCATTCAATTTCACTACTCTCCAAAAGAATCACAAACCCAAATAAACCAAGCACAAACAAAGCATATGGTTCTAGAATCATTAAAACACATCACCCACAAAATTTCCAACAAGATTTCAACCACGTACTATGATTATCAAGCTCACAAGACCTATATCCCTTATCATTCCAATATCATTCTTTAAAAAAAAGGTATAACAAAGGGACAAAAACATACCTCTATGATGATGCACTAGCAATGAGAATTTCCAAATGTGATTTTGTTGATGAAATGCATTCACTCAAATGAAAAATGAAAGAAAAAAACTATAGGGAAAGTTGTCTTGTAAAGGAAGTGAAAAGGAGGGAATATGGAGAGTGAAAGTTCAAGGCATTTGAAAAGCTTTTAATAAGTTGGTCAGGCACAAGGATTCAGTGATTCTGATTTACTCTAGCAAATACATTCGGTGGTACATGGAGTGTGTTACTGACCACTTTTTATGACAGCAACGAAACCTTTTCTTCAGCCTCAAAAGGAAGTGAAATTGGCCATCGCCAATTTGATTTGGAGATTTTCCAAATTCAAACTTTGACTGCCTAATTTAACATCACCTCAGGAGTCAACAAATGACTTTAAAGGTGGTCAAATTGGAAATCACTATCTCAAAACGGTAATTCATCAATCTGACTCATCATGACACCCCTTATCTCCAGTTCTTTTCATTCTAGGGGATGAAGTCCTCTCTAGACTTATGAATAATCTCTATCTCAATCCTCTTTACCATGGCTTTTATATGGAGAAGAGAGGCCCCCAAATCAATCACCTCAGTTTTGCTGATAATATCACATATTTACCTCTAGTAGGGAAGTTACGCTAACTCTAATTATACGAGTGCTTGATCAATATTAAAAGGTCTCTGAGTAGTTGATTAATAACTCCAAAAGACACTTCATGGTCCCCTCAAATGCTTTTAGACCTTTAGTGGCTAGAATCAAGAAGATCACAGGTTTTACCCAGAAAGACAGTCCCATTACTTACTTAGGATGTCCTGTATACATTGGTAGACAAAGTATTGTATATTTGTCTAGGCTGGTAGCTAAGGTCATTGCTAAAATTAGAGGTTGGCAAACCAAATTACTGAGTTATGGGGGTAAAGCTACCTTAATCAAACATGTTATTCAATTTATGACCATATACCTCTTAACATGTGTATCTCCTCCTAGCACCACCCTCAAGCATATACAAACTATAACTGCTCAATTTTTATGAGGCTAGAAAAGTGATGTTGGTAAATATCATTGGTCCTCCTGGAGAAATTTAAGTTATCCTTATGATGACGGTGGGATAGGAGTGAGGATGTTAATGGAGGTAGCAAAGGCTTTCCAATATAAACACTGGTGGAATTTTAGGTCCAAAGATTCCTTATGGGGGTAGTTCTTGAAAGCTAAATACTGCCAAAGATCTAACCCCATAAGGAAGAAATGGAATTCTGGACAATCTATCACCTAGAAGCATATGATGGTCAGCAAGCACAAGATTGAGGATCATATCTAATGGCACATTAACTCTAGCTCATGCTTGTTCTGGTGGGGCAATTGGCTAGGCATTGTCCCTCTTTACAAATATAATACTGATGAATATCTTCCTAATAATAAGAATGTCTCCTCTTATTAATGGCAAGTGGGATTAGCAAAAGCTCCAAAATAAGGCCCCTGCTCACATAATTTCGACTATTTTAAATTTTCAACTTCATTACAATCCTAGTATCTTTGACTTCTCCATTTGGAATCCTAACAACAATGGAAAATTTTCTTGTACTTCTGTCTGGGACAACATCAAAGAAAAAAGAAGTATCTCTCCCATGAACTCCAAGATATCGCATAAGTACATTCTTTTTAAATACTCCATCCTGATTTGGAGGATCTTGAGGAGGAAACTCCCCACCAATGACAAGATTGTTACTTTTGTCTATAGACCTGCCCCTTGCTATTGTTGTCAAGACACACACCAATATAACATCTATCACATTTTCCTTAACTGTGATATGTCCAAGCAAGCTTGGCTTTTCAATGCTAACCCTTTTGGTATCACTACTAGAAACACCTCTCTTAGAAATTTGTTGATTAAGTGGTGGGCACATAAACCAAAAAATGATACTCACAAGCGCATCTTGAATGTTACTCCCATCTTTGTCTATTGGAATGTATGGAAGAACAGATGTTCAGTAAAATATGGAGGAAAGAACTCTAGCATTTCTAGAGTCAAGTACCTCATCTTTAGAGACAATTACCTTATGCTCTCATTTGCTTATCCCCAGATTACTTGGCCTACTTCATGGAGTTCCCTAATCCAAGTAGTGGAGAGTTGTTACCATGAGATCAAAGTGACCATGATCTCATGGAACAAGCCTCCAACTGGAATGATTAAGGTGAACACTGATGGCATTTCACTAAGGAATCCTACAAAATATGGGAGCTGGAGGGATTCTCAGGGATGCAAAGGGGGAGTTTATATTTTCCTTCTCTATGTCTTTGGGTGTAGGTACAAATAATCAAGCTGAGCTGGAAGCACCATTCAGAGGTCTCTTCTGGTACATTCAACTGGGATACAAAAGAGTGACACTTGAGTTAGATTCTGAGCTGGCAGTGAAGTGGATTGGCAAAAATATCACACTTCCTTGGCAGCTACAACCAATTTTGGTTAAAATCCACAACATTATCACTAACTTTTAGGACTTCAGATGCAATCACATTCTATGAGAGGACAACTATGCAGCTGATGCCTTATCAAAGTTCATCCATTCAACTGGTAATTCGCATGAATTCAACTCCAAGGAACAGCTTCCCTCCCAACAAGATCAAAGCAATCTTACAACTAGATAAGATGCATATTCCAAACTTTAGGAGGAGGAAATTAAATAGGATTAAGAAACCTCCTTAGACTAGGATTTTTGAATGTATAAAGGGAGGATCGCCCTAATTTATGCTTTCCTAGGTTAGTCTTGAGAGGATCCCTCTCATAAGATTAGTTTGGTTTGCACCATCTAGCATGGTGTCCTCTTGTCATACCTTTTAGGCTTGATAATGGAACATCAACTTAGGTGGAGGTAAAGTCTAACCCCCCCCCCCTCCTTTGTATCCTTTATTTTATTTATGATAAGGCCTGAGGGTGTTGCTCAGCCCCTGACCCCTACAAGGGTCATTTAAATAAAAAAAATAAATAAAATAAAAAAATAGAAAAAAACTTGCATAAATCAACACCCATTATTCAAAAAGAAAAGATTAGCAAACCTCCTTAAGTTACCTCCCAAGAAGTGTCATATTTAATATCATGGCATGACGTAGTCCTTTACTATTCAAGTCACCTACAATCGATCAATTACCGATACCACTTAGAGGCCCTTTGCCGGCTTCAAAGTCTTGAAAATATTGAACACAACCTCCTCGTCATTCACCCGAAATCTCAAGTCTCCCCTTTCAACATCCACCAAGGCTCTTTTGGTGGCTAAGAAAGGCTTACCTAAGATAATGGAGCACATCAACATCTACCTCACAAAATCACGAAGTTAGCTGGTAGTATAAACCTATCCACCTTCACCAAGTGATCATGTAGAATTTCAATCGTCTATTTGATGGACTGGTCAGCCATAAGCAAATACATCATCATTGGTGAAAGGGTATCTAACCCTAACTCCTCAAATATAGCCAGAGGCATGAGGTTTATGCTTGCATCCAAGTCACATAGTGCTTTTCAAAACTTACAACATCTAATAGTGCAAGGGATTATAAATGCACCAGGGTCCTCTTTTTTAGCAACTAAATATTTTGTTAAGATTGCACTGTAATTATGAGACACTTCAATTTTCTCACACTAATTTTTTTGGTTACCAACTCCTTCATAAACTTTGCATACCTAGGCATTTAAGTTATTGCCTCAACTAATGAGACATTTATGGATAGAGAATTGAATATAGAAATGAATTTTTGAAATTTGATATCCTCCTCTTTCTTCTTCAATCTTTAAGAGAATGGAGGATCATTCTCTACCTAAGGAGCCTTCAACTTTGTGGCTAAGTTTAAATTCTTGGGGGATGTATTTTTAGCATTCTTCTCATCACCCCCAAACTTTCCTTTTTTCACTACTCCTGGGATTTTAAAGAGTTGCACTTTCTTCATTCATCGCCATATAATCATTGTCATTAACATTCACTGCACCTTCATTCTCTTCCAACTCTTTTTCATCTACTACAACAACAGAAATAGGAAAAACACTTTCCAAAACTTTTCTACTACGAGACATGATAGCCAAACATTGTTGGTCAGCATTTTTTTGGTTGGCTATTGTGTCGCTACGCAAACCTCCATATGGACTTTGGTTGAGATGGGCTGAGATATTACCAAGTTGGGTCTCCAAATTCTTAATGGAAGATGAGTGTGAAGCTACAGTTTGACTCAGCTGTGAAAAATTTATTTTTATCCCATTCAAAACCTTATCGGAGGCCTAAACTTTGTTCAACATCCATGTCAACATGTCTTCATCCAAAAAAAATTCGAATTCACAATTGAATCAAAAGCGTTTACCCTATCATGGGGTGGAATATACCTATATATTGAACCATCACAATCTCTCTAGCCTTTGGGTTGAGGTTGATCCGACCAAGCTCTATCTTACTATCCAGCACCATTATTCCAACCTTGGTTCCCAAGTAAACTTAGAAAATCCAACCGAGAACTCATCACCTGATTACCCATATAATGTACCTCTTCACTGTAACCTTTTTCTTAAGGTACATTATCATAAACCATATCACCAGAAGCACCTATGGCATTAACACTCTTTTGATTTCCACCTATTATATGATTAGTCAAGAGATCCAATTGAGTCAACATTTTAGCCATGTTTGCGACCCTCTCTTGATTTTTGGCTAGTTGATCTTTGGAAAAACCCTGTGTGTAGAGGATACAAGGTAATCCCTTGTATACCAAGCCCAATTAATCTTTCTCATGTCGTCCAATAGCTCACAAGCAGCAACAAATGTTTGCTTTATGATTTCTCCTCGTACCAACTGGTCAGCAATACCCTTGTTAACAGTATCAAGATTGACAAAGAAATATTGCAACAATAGGTGGTCCAAAAGTCCATGGTTTGGGCATTGAAGGAGAAATTTATGAAATTAGAGCTATGTCTCATTCAATGGCTCTCTCTCAATTCTTTTAAAGTTTTCAATACTCCTTCGCAGCTTAACAATCTTCGAGAAGGAAAGAACCTCTCAAGGAATGTATCTTATAGTTCCTCCAATGATGTAATTAAATCCCGAGGAAGTTCAGCTAACCACCTCATAGCTTCTCTAGTTATGGAGAATGGGAAGAGTTTTAATTTGATGCCTTCTTGTGTGACTCCTCAAAAGTTGAATGGCAAACACACATCGATAAAATTCAGAAGATGCCTATCGGGATCCTCATGGGCTAGCCCTCTAAACATCCCTTTTAGCTGAAGTAGTTATAACATCATGCTAGTGATGTGAAACACAACACCTCCAGCCAATAAGAGCAATGAGATTTCTCCCGTACACCCTACTTGATCCTAATTGATGTCAATAAAGTCATTCATATCTCCTACATTGTCACCATTTATGCTTCCAGAATCATGCATCTTTTCACCTAATTAACAGAAGTAAAAACAACAAGAAAAGTAATAAAATAACTCTAACTACAAGAATTAAGTTCAATAAAAAACTTCAACCAAGAACTAGAACCATTCCCTAGAAATGGCGCCATTTTATATGGCATTCTAACCTACTACTCAAATGGAAGTAGCGATCATCGTTATCAGTATATTAACCCAACAAAAGAGTCGGAGTCGAATCCCATAGGGAATGGTGGTTAAAAAGGTGAAGTGATACATTGAACTAGGTAATTGTAGGGTCTAATTGGGGGTTACAGTAAATAAATATCAAGATTTCGCTTACGACAATATCTAAATTGCAAAGTAATAACTGATTAAGAGAGATGTCAGGGGTGTGCAAATATGAAAAATGATATAACTAACTGGGTCTAAACACTTGATTAATCGAGTTAAAAATATATGAGTAAGCTAGGTTGTTGGTAACCAACACTTCAATTATGATAGAGAAAGTGTTTCACATAAATCTATTACGACATCATGCGTGAATTACTCAAGGACATGCCCGACCTGAGAAATTACAGTAAATCACCTAATATCTTAGCCATTGAACCCATATTTGTGGCACTCAACTGAAACCCTGAAGGATTTCTAGTTAATATACCTATTACACACTCTAATTACTCAAATTAAAAGTAATAATCAAAGAATAAAAGTAAACTCCAGGTTTGCAACCTCAAAATTATAGATAAAACTTAGAAATAGGTGTAAACTCACTCAGATTAACAACAATATAATATAAATGTCATAGACCCAGATTATAAAATCAAAGACTCATATTATTTACACACCCCCAACATAGGGGTTTTCGCCACTCATGCTCAAAAGTAAAGAATCAATACCCAATTCAACAATTGAGCACATGGGTAAGATGAATAGAAAGAGAAAAGTTTAATTACACCAGCTAATCTCCAAAATTTCTTCTTCCTAAAGCTTGAAATCACCAAACTCTTGTACTACTTGAGCAAGAAACTTTTATGTACTCTATGCTCTCTCTCTCTCTATCTGTAAAACCCCATATGGAAAGCTATGTACAATGTCATTGCCAAAAAACTTATATGGTCCGTGCAAATAAATGACAGTTTTTGCATCAAGTGGTCATTCGATGGTCAAGGTCAGAAATTATCAAGCACTTCAGTGATGCACCAAATGTCCACTTGATTGCCTTCTTCTGCATCTTTTGAAGGCTTGAGCCTCTGCAAGATTGGGCGACATCTCTACACTCCACCTATCATGTTTGGCAATATGCCAAATGTGTTGGCAAAGTTGATTCTGACCGACTTTTCTATCATGAACTCTAAGACTTTATTACTTCAATGTTAGGTGGTCTCGTTGAATCTTCAACGTTCTACAGAATATGTTGGCAAACCCATTTTGGTCCATCTTTTTTATGTTTTTTCCTTTTTTCCAAGTTTTGTTGAGTTTTATCCACTTGCACTTTTAGCCTCACTCCTGTCATAACACATGCATAATAGTTAGAAATTGTAGTAAAATAGGATATTGAGAACAATATCTCTAAACATTTTAAGCCCAAAATGAGTCTAATATATGGACTCATCAGGGTGGTAAATCGTCCTCGTAGATCCTATGTCACTTAGAAAAATTGCCAACTTTAGAAGCCCCTGATGAGTCCATATTTCAGACTCATTTTGAGGTTAGCTTGCAAAGAAACATTTCCCTTAGTGTGCTATTATTTCTAATTTCTAACAAATATACATGCGCTATGACCAAAAATAGGAGTAGAAGTACACACATGGACAATACTTGGTGAAATCTTGGAAAAGGAGCAAAAGTGCAGAAAGATGGAATAAAATGGTATCGCCAATGTACTCAGTGATTCGTCAAACACTCAAGGGGATCGTCTATCATTGCAGTAACCAAAGTTCCAGATCAAGCCAAGAAGGCAGTCAGATTCGATATCTCAAAGCATGTTAGCGCATCGCCAAACTGCACAAGGGATCGCCTAAAGAAGAAGCACCCAAAACCCCAAAACACTAACTAGAAGGCAATATGACAAATAATTTAGCACATCACCGAATTTCATATGTGGAGTGAAGTTTCATCACCTAATCTTATTGATAAGGAAGCCCTATGAAGATGCTGAAGAAATCATCCAGTGCACATTCGGTGCATTGCTATAGTATATAAGCAATTTAGAAAGGACATTGTACATAGCATATCAGAGAATACAAAATTAGTATAGAAAATAGTAGATAGAACTTTCCTCAGATGTAAAAAGGGGAGTAGGGTTTTGAAGCTTTTTGGGTACCAAATTGGAGTAGATTGGCTGGTGATAATAAATTAATTTAAATTCAATCTTGTTACCCACGAATATTGCTACAATGTTTGGTATTAAATCTTTAATTTATAGCAGGTATGGCTAAAACCTCCATGTTGGGGGTGTGCTATTGATATGTGGTTTTTGATGTATCTACTGGGTCGTTGATATCTTGACTTATCTATAGTTTATTTGAGTGAATTTATATTCATTCCTATGTTTAATTAATAATTTCAAGGTTGTAAACTTGGGGTTTACTCCAGGTCTCTAATTGTTACCTTAGTTCGAATGACTAGAGTGTGGAATGGATGTAATGGTTGAAAACCTTTTGGGGTTTCATCTAAAGTCCAAAGATAGGGATTCAATAGTCAAGGTATTAGGGGTTTTTCTAAGACTTCTTAGGCCTACGGTGCTCTTGGTGGTCTGCATATGATTTCTTAGCTGAGTCATGTGAAACACTCATATCATAGCTTATTGGGTTACAAGCAACCTAGCCTATTCACTCAATATCAACTCATTTAGTTAAATATCTAGACCCAGATGACAAATCAATTCCCATACTTGCACATCCCCAACATCTTCCCTTAATTGCTTGTTAAATCATTAATTTAAAGTTGTTAGCTAAATTGTCATTTTGAATATTGCAACCCCCCTAATCCCACAATTATTTGGCCCAACGAATCACTTTTTCCTTGAACAATGATTCCCGGTGGGATCAACCCCAACCTCCAAAGTTGGTTTATTATGTTGATGATGACCGCCCCTGCTTTCTCTGATTAGCTAGGTTGAGCGACATCAAAAATGGAACTGTTACCGAGGAATCAGTGTGTTTATTTTTTTGAGTTTTATTCTTGTAGTTAAAATTTCTTTTACTATTTTCTTGTTGTTTTGGTAATTGAAGGATAGGTTTTGAGAATGGAAGACGATAAGAGCATCCATGGTGAGAATGTTGGAGAGGCCAACGATCTACAGGGTGTTAATTGGGATCAAGTGGGGAGAACCGGAGCTATCCAACTACCTTCATTAGCCAGAGGAGTTAATTTTTATGTAAAAACACCATGTTGCAACTCCTCCAACTGAAGGGACTATTTTAAGGGCTCGGGCATGAGGATCCCCATGAACACCTCAAAAACTTTGTTAATGTCTGTCTCCCATTCAACTTTAGGAGAGTGAATCAAGATGCCATTTAAATAAGGGATTCCCTTTTTCCATCACTAGAGAGGCATTGAGATGGTTATCAGAGCTACCTTATGATTCGATTACTTTATGGGAGGAGTTGTAAATTGCATTCTTTAAAAGATTTTTTCCTTCCTCGAAGATGATAAAGTTGAGAAGAAGTATTGAGAACTTGAAGCAGCTAGAGAGTAAGCCATTGCATGAACATGGCTTAGGTTTCAAAAACTCTTACTCCAATATCCTAAATATAGAGTTCCAGACCATATGCTTTTGCAATACTTCTATGTGAGCCTCGATGCGATGAACACTAGAGTAGCTAATTCGTTAGTTAGAGGAGGCTTAATGGCACAAATGTTCACTAAATATTGTAACCCCTTGGATGGCATGACAAAGATTAACTGAGTATGATACACAAGAGATAACATGGTACCTTAAAACCACAGAGGTCCAACCAATGAGCAGCTTGCTAAGGATCAGAAAAGAGATGAGAACATGGCTAAAATGTTAACCTAGCTTGATCTTTTAACCAGGCATGTCATGGAAAAAAATCATAAAAGCATGAACATTATGGGATCCACCAGAGATGTAGTGTTTGATAATGCACCATTTGAACGCAGTTACAACAAAGAGATGCACTACATGGGGAACCAAATGGTAGGATCTTGGCCAGCTATTCCAAGGCCACCTGAGAATCAAGGTTGGAATAACAACTTCGGATGGCGATATCGTACATGGGATGACCAACCTCAAGTGGGAAGTGGAGGAACCTTGATGGAGAATGGTATATTCCACCTCATGATCGGGTAAAGGCTGCTAACCCTGTGGTGAATCAAGTAAATCTTCAAACTAAATATATGTTCTCCTGAATCTTGAGCAAGGTGGAAGCCTCTAACAAAGTCCTAAAAGAGATGAAATATGACTTCTCTCAATTGAGTCAAACTGTAATGTCACATTATGTATCTATTAAGTAGTTGGAGACTCAACTTGGAAATATATCAGCTCATCTAAATCAATATCGAAAAGGAGGTCTACCTAGGGATATAGTGGCCAACCCCAAGGGAAATGATCAATAATGCTTAACCATTACTACTCATAGTGGGAAAGTGGTAGAAAGCACAAAACCATCCCTTGAGATTGGAGAAGGACAGAATGAAGTAAGAAAAAAGGAAGGTTAAGTCACCGAAGAGGTTGAGGAGTATGTGACTATGATGAAGATGATGATGCTCTTGGCAATCCCGAGAGTGATAAACAAATTGGGGATGATGTTGTGAATGTCAACAAAATATCCCCCAAAAATTCAAGCTCTGCGATGAGGCTAAAAATACCTCAGGTCAAGGTTGATCCTCTTTTTTCACATTTATTGAATAAGAAGGATGAGGATGCAAAGTTTCATCCTTTTTTAAGAAGGAAGACCCAAGTACATTTAACATTCTATGCACAATTAGGGCCTCAAAGTTTAGTACGGCACTATGTGACTTGGGATCAAGTATAAATCTCATGCCCCTAGATTATTTGAAGAATTTGGATTGGAGACCCCCTCACCAAACACAATGAAGCTTCTTATGGTTGATCAGTCTATCAAATGAACAATGGGGATTTTACATGATGTATTGGTGAAGGTGGATAAATTCATCCTTCTTGCAGATTTTGTAATTTTGGATTGCAAAGTGGATACAGATGTGCCAATTATCTTGGGTCAACCGTTCGTAGCCACCAGAAGAGTTGTTGTGGATGTTGAGAGTGGATATCTTAAGTTAGAGTGAATGATGAAGAGGTTATTTTCAACATATGCAAATCTATGAGGCTGGGAGATGATCCTGAGGTACTGTCATTAATGGGCTAGTTAGCGGTGATTTGATGAAAAGAGGAATTATGTGGTTCCATGATGTTAACTAAGGCGCTGCTTGGGAGTTAATCTAAGGTGAGTATTTACTGATTTTTAGTTTAAATAATGGGTGTTGAAATGGTGCGGCGTTAAAAAAGAAAATGACTAAGTTGGAGAGTTGAGATGAGCAACTAGGTAGAGCCAGTTGAGTCTAGAAAGGTGACCATCAGTTTGACCGCCTTTCGAGTTGATTAGTAATTTTTAAGGTGTTGTCAAATTTTGTAAATTAAATGACTACTCGATGAATCTTCAAAATTAACGAACGATGGTCAATTCCACCGCACATTCAAGGCTAAAAGAAAAGGTAGGCTAAATGTAAAAATAGGCAGTCCCTAGCATGATTGGTGTAGCATTGAATGTGTTAGGCGGTGTGGTTCGGTGTCATCAAACGAGCATAGCTCACCAACCTACTTAAGACTTTTCAAATACCTTGATATTTTTACTTTCCATCTTCCCTCTATTTCACTTCCTTTGCACATCAAAATGCCCCTTCTTTGCTTTTCTTTGGAAAAACGTTTTCACAAAAATGGTTGAGGATATTCATCATAAAGGCATCTTTGCAGATTTCATTGTGTCGCACCACTGAAGAGGTATATTTAGGGAACTGTTTTTAATCTTTTCATTGAATGCTAATGTAGTATGGTTGATCAAGGTTTGTAATGTGAAAATCATGCTTCGAGTCTTGAAAATCTTGTTTGATATTGAATGGGTAGATATTGAAAGTGAAGGTTATACCCTGTGTTGTGTGAATGAGTGCTCTATTGTGGATTTTGATTCCATACATTAAAGATGAAATTAGTGATGTCTATGAGTTGGGTTAGGTTTATGCATGATGGATTTCTTGCCCAATTTTGGATTGTTTGTGGGTATTGCCTAAATTCCATACTTCTTGTCATGATTGAATATTCTCAATTGAGTGATGCCATGATCATAATAGTGTGTTCTTGAAAATGCTCGCTTGCTTGGATTGCTTGTCTCTATGGGCTATGGTTAAAGTCTCAGAAACCCTTAATCTTCTTTGAGTCATTGAACTTGTCCTATGATAGATTGGGTGACGTTATTCTTAAGGGTAAGTTGTTGTTTAGTTGAATATATAGCCATGGAAATCATGTGATAGTGATAATCATTAGTAAAGAATGCATTGATGTGTTGTGGTGGGTTAGTACGTGTTCACCCATGTGATTCGTGGACTAATTTTGGTTTCTTGAGTGGATGGATGAAAGGCCTCGCCAGTCACTTTAGGTGATGGTCATTTCGACCGCCTAACTGCACTTGGTGATGCACCTAGTTATCACATGCACCACCTAATTTGACTATTCTTCTGGAGTAATTGCTGCAATTTTGGCGATGAACCCTTCTCATTGCCGAATTAATTTGACATATCACTGAATGTGCATGAGTATCGCCGAATGTAGCAGCAACCTTGAGTTTGAAATTTGTGCAAAATGGGGATGGTCTTTTTTACCGCGGAATCAGCTCAGCGTCGCACTGAGTATGTTCTGCGATCAAACAGTCTTATTACTAAGTCTCATATGATCAATCTTTGCAAATAAATGTTTATTATTGCCTCTCACAAGATATTTGGCAGTCACTATGCTGCAGGATAACCAAAGCAAAAGCATGTTCTAGCTAAGTCCACTAGACCATCACCTCTGCCAACGGAGTCTAGCCCAAAAATGCTTAAAAATTATATAGAACAAAGGCCACATGACTCCATTTCTTAGTTTGCACAGAGAACTCAAGAAACCACAACTCCAAAGTTTCTAAATAAGTTCAGGACTGAAGGGCACAGGACCATTCTGGAGGAGAAATAGTTATTAACGAAAGGGGAAATTGATCGATACCCAAAAGTTTGAGAAGTCCTTAAATTCCACAACTTCCAAACCTTTGCCAAACCTCAGGACCCATACGTGCCTAGTTTTATGGGAGAATTCTATGAAGCCTACGACTGAGTTGTTCCCAAGAGCATAAGTAGGGTGCTAATTTTGCTCAAACCCCTTGATGTTGTGGAGGTTCAAGGAGTGAAAGTCCCATGCAGTGCAATAGAAATCAATGAAATCTTGGGATGTGCACACACAAGCAAAAATGGCATGGAAGATATGGTGAAGACCCAAACTTTTGATGATATCAAAGCTTGGATGGCACCTATTATTGGGATTCCCGCTCCCTCGTGGTTAGAGAAGGGATCCATTATAGAGAAAAAGGAGCTATACATTCTAGCTGGATTTTTGTTTGGTTTCATCAGCAGCAACCTAATGTGATCACAAAATTAGTCGATACTTTGGCATGACAAAGAAACATTGGTTAGTTGTATCATGGACCGCCAAAGATTAAATCTTGGTGCCATCATTGCTCCAGAAATCCTCACAAAGGAAAAGCAAGTCCAGACCTAACTGCCCTTTTCCAAGCCTAATCACAACATTGTGCAAGAAGGTTGGAGTCCCAAGAAATAAAAAGAGTGATATGGAGGTAAATCCATTGACATCAACTGATATCAGGCTGATTGAGGTTAAGTTCTTAAGGGATGAAAAGGACAGAGCAATGAAAAAGTCAGTTGACAATACGCCAGTTGTTGATGTTGAAGCTCTCGAGTCTGGGGCTGCAGAGTTAGATACCAAGACATGTATATCTTTCTCTCCCACTATACACTCCTCTTCTACCCCTACTCCATCCACAGGGGAATAGGCCATAAATGACCAACCCCCACTCACAAAAGCCAATATTCTATCTTTTGGTTGGCTAGCCAAAGTAGCTAATCTTTGGGCCAGTAGGGTTGAGTCATTTGTGCCTAATCTTGTTAAGGAGGCCATATTCAAGGCTTTGAGGCCATATGTTGAAGCTAAAGCAAAATAGCGTGAATTGATGGAAGCTCACAAGTTGAGGATGGATAGGCTTGAGTCAATGATTGATGATCATGGAAAAGAATTAGCTAGTTTAAAGGATAGAGTGGTAGCGGTCGAAAAGGCAAGTGGTGGAAGTGTAGACACATCGACTTTTGAAGCTGATCTTAAGGTGTTGAATAAGGAGGTCACAGCCCTTCGATCCACTAATTTGAGTACATTCCTTGATGGCCTAGAAGACTTACTACTCAAGATGGGTGAGGTTGTGAGCCCAAGAACAAAGTTGATTGTGAAGGTTTGGGGTGATGGCAGTGATGACACCTATGAGGTAAGCACCCTCATAAAGTATTGGGTATTAGGGTTTAACTCTAAAATTAAAGGTTAGGAATATTGGGACTTGAGTTTGGCCAATATAATTGACATCGATAATCAATATTTTTCATAGATTGAGGCAAGTGGGGGTTGTTTTGGTAGAACTTGTCATTAAAAAGGTAAGTATGACTTTAAGCTTTAGTTCTTGGTTTTCAAATATGTTTTGAAAAATATATTTTCTATACCTGGTGTATGTGTTGGGACAAGCATGTGCTTGATAGAATTAGGATTCTTTATTCAGCTCTAGATATGCTAATTGTTTACAAGAATATTGTCACGACCCAGATAGGGGGCCTAGATATGACATGGCGAAAGAGGACCGGAAGACCCTCGATCAAGCCATCATAGCATCATTACACTCATCATCGGTTCGGAAACGCGGAAGCTAAAGCATGTAGC
>JBCEWC010007352.1:0-21549 GCA_038996855.1 Solanum aculeatissimum | reverse complement strand
TTCAATAATCATCCATGAATTCAAGTATAAAATCATGTTTAAATCACCTAAAATCTACAACACTCAAGTCCCAACACTAATCTACAATAATATTGAAAGAACCCATAACTATTAGAAATCTTGAAATCAAATTTTAAAAGGGTTAGGGTTTTTACGATCTTCAAGGATGAAAGGGGATTCTTGAATCAAGCCCCACATACCTTAATTTCACCAACAATCAACAAGATCAAACTTAATCAAGGTCTTCTTCTCCAAATTTTAGAAGCTTGCTTCAATGGAGGCCAAGAGAGTATTAGGATCTTAAGAGAGAGTATAGGAGAGTTTTAATGGGTGAATGAGGGTTTGGGGAATGTTTTAGGGGTTTAGGAGACCTTAGGGTACCAAAACAAGGCTTAGGGAAATGCTAAACAACGAAAATACCATTAACAAAATGTAACTTTCCGAGACTAAGCAGAGTGAAATGGCAGCTACAGTGGCCGTTTCACTGTACACGAGCCGTTCAAGCCTCCATCAACCAACACGTAAACAAATTTTCAGCGCGAACTCTCAGAGAACTTTCTGTAGCACTTCACGAACAACTTGAAGGACCGTCTAAGATATGACTGGTCGTTTGAGGGTACAATGAACCCATACTTAGTACCCTAAACATGTCTATGGCTTGGCCTAGCCACTGTCCAACTTGACGGGACAGTGGATGAGCCGTCTAGGCTCTCACAAGCCGTCCAAGGTCTCGTGGTCCTATACTTGGCTTAGGGGTGGTTCAAGGCCACCCCTAGCTCACTAGAACACTTGAAGACACCATACACGAGATTTGCAATGTTTCACAGCACGTGTCATTGTCCTTGGCCACTTTTCTGAGCCTATCTCCAATGTCTTCCAAATTTCAAATAGTATTACTGTTTGGGCCATATCTCCCTCATCCGAACTCCAAATTGAGTGAAACCAGTTGTGCTGCAACGCTAACTCAAAGGGATTCAATTTTATATGTAGAATGTCACATGGTTCATCCCAAATCAAAAGTTATAACAGTTTGAAGTACACTGCCGAAACTGTCCTTCTAGGCCACCAACTAGCCCATTTTGCATTCGGCCACTTAAACTCAACCCGTGGCTACCAAAACTCAACCATGACCAGTAGTACATCATATAAGGCAAACGATAAGGAGATTGCAAAAAAAATTTGGGTTGTTAAATAAAATTTCTCGGTTGCTACATCATCTCCCCCGGGAACATTCGTCCTCGAATGGGCTAGAACAAGGCTTGAAAGGTCTTACTTAAACAAAAAACATTTCAACATAAAAACATAATGCATCATTTACCATTTTTAAAAAAATAACAAGGTCATTTAAACTCATGTCAAAACATCATTCAAATCATTTTTGTGCATATGTATGTATGTCTTTCCATGAAACTCAAGAAATAAGAAATTTGGACCATTCAGAACGGATAGAACCTACTACCTTAGTCTTGAATAGATTGGAAGAGATAGGGATATCGCCTCATCATGTCTGACTCCATTTCCCATGTAGCACTCTCCACATGTTGGTTCCTGCAAAGCACCTTAACCTAAGCCACCTCCTTGTTGTGAAGCCACTTCACTTGCCTATCCATGATTTCAACCGGCACCTCTTCATAAGTCATGTTCTCCTCAACCATAACACCCTCCAAAGGTACAATCACCTTAGTGTCACCAATTAACTTCCTCAACATTGGCACATGGAACACCGGATGAATAGAATTCATATTTAAGGGCAACTCCAATCTATAAACCACATTGAAAACCCGCTTAACAATCTCATATGGCCCGACATACCGAGGACACAGCTTACCCTTTTTACCAAAATGCATAATACCTTACATAGGTGAGACATTCACATAAACGCAATCACCTACATGAAACTCAAGATCTTTCTTCCTAACATTCGAGTAAGACTTTTTGCGACTTTGAGACGTTCTCAACCTTTCTCTAATCAACTTCACCTTTTCTATGGCTTCAACCACCAAGTCCAGATCCATCAATGTCATCTCACCCATTTCAAACCATCCTACCAGGGATCTACACTTCCTATCATACAAAGCTTCAAATGGAGCCATACTAATGCTAGCATGGAAACTATTGTTGTAGGCAAATTCGATGAGTGGTAGATGATCATAACCTTAGTGTCAAGCCCTCTTTGAAATGATCTCCAAAAGTGAGAAGTAAATTGTGTACCACGATCTGATATGATAGACATAGGTATATCATGCAACCTTACCAATTCTTGGATATATAAATTTGTATAATCTTTGGCATTGTGAGTAGTCTTGACTAGTACAAATTCAGCCAACTTAGTCATTCGATCAATAATAACCTATATAGAATCAAATTGTTTACGTGTAGAGGGAAACCTAACTACGAAACCCATATGCACATCTTCCCACTTCCAAGTAGGAACCTCTGTATCTTGAGCCAAAGCATCGAGCCTTTGGTGTTCTGCGTTCAATTGTTGGCAATTCAGACATTCCAACATGAACTTTTCTTTGTCTTTCTTTATGCCATGCCACCAATACACCTCTCTCAAATCTCGATGCATCTTAGTGGATCTCGGATGAATAGAATATTTAGAGTTATGGGACTCACTCATGATAACCTCCCTAAGGCTATCAACATTCAGAACACACAACTTATTTTGACACCGTAGCACACCATCTCCCCCTTGGGAGAAAACCTCTATATTCCTTTCGACAACCAACTTCTTTAGCTCAACCAACGAAGGATCCAAATCTTGTTTTGCCTTGATATCATCCACCACAGACGACTCAGACTATTTTGAACAAGAATACTGCCATTATCGCAGTCGGTCAATCTAACACCCAACCTAGCCAAACAGTGCACATCCCTTACCAACTCCTTCTTTCTTTTATCAACATGATACACACTACCCATGGATAGTCTACTAAGGGCATCCGCTATGAGATTCGCTTTGCTAGGATGATATAGAACACTTATGTCATAGTCCTTGAGTAGTTCTAACCACCTTTTTTTGTCTCAAGTTAAGGTCTTTTTGGGTGAACACATATTGCAAATTCTTATGATCGGTGAAAATATCTACATGAACCCCATACAAGTAATATCTCCAAATCTTTAAAGCAAACACCACCACCGCCAACTCAAGATCATAGGTCGGGTAGTTTCATTCATGCACCTTCAATTGCTGGGATGTGTAAGCTATCACCTTGCTATGTTGCATGAGAACACAACCCAATCCAATTCGAGAAGCATCACAATACACCACAAACCAATCTAACCTATTTGGTAAAGTCAAAATAGGTATCGTAGTAAGCCGGTCCTTCAAAGTTTGAAAACTTTTTTCACATTTATTCGACCACACAAACTTGGCTTTCTTTTGAGTCAACTTGGTCAACAGGGATGCGATGGATGAGAATCCCTCAACAAACCTCCGATAATAATTAACCACCCAAGGAAACTTCAAATATCGGAAGGGGTCAACAGTCTAGGCCAATTCTTTATCGCTTCAATCTTCTTGAGATCAAACTTAATACCATCACTGGACACTACATGACCAATAAAAGCAACTTCTCCCAACCAAAACTTACATTTACTATATTTGGCAAATAACTTATTTTCCCTCAAAGTCTAAAGCACTAACCTCAAATGATTCATATGCTCTTGCTCATTTCGAGAGTAAATCAGAATATCATCAATGAAGACAACCATAAAATTATCAAGGAAAGGCTTAAACACCTGATTCATGAGATCCATAAACACCGCTGGGGTATTGGTCAAACTAAATGACATTACTACAAATTCAAAATGTCCATACCGAGTACAAAAAGTTTTCTTAGGAGTATCACACTCCCTCACCTTTGACTAATGGTAACCCAAACGAAGATCTACCTTTGAGAAATGAGTGGCTCCTTGAAGTTTAGCAAGCAAGTCATTTATCCTGGGTAATGGGTACTTATTCTTGATGGTCACCTTGTTCAATTGTCGATAGTCAATACACATTCGAAGCGACCCATCCTTCTTCCTTACAAATAATACGGGAGCACCTCAAGTTGAAATGCTTAGCCTAATAAATCCTTTCTTCAACAGGTCTTTCAACTGATCCTTCAACTCTTTTAGTTCAGTCATGGCCATACGGTTAGGAGGAATGGAAATAAGTTGAGTATCCAAAAGAAGATCTATGCCAAAATCTACCTCTCTATCAAGAGGAATACCAGGCAAATCGTCGAGAAACACATTAAGAAATTCACTAACCACTGGGATTGACTCAAGAGTAGATGACTCACTCTCCACATCTCTAACCCTTATAATATGATAGATGCACCCATTAAAAATCATCTTCCAGGCTTTGAGATACGAAATAAATAAACCTTTAACAACGGAGTCACTACTCTTTCATTCCAAAATAGGTTCATTAGGAGTCT
Source organism: Solanum aculeatissimum (assembly GCA_038996855.1). Lineage (NCBI taxonomy): Eukaryota > Viridiplantae > Streptophyta > Magnoliopsida > Solanales > Solanaceae > Solanum > Solanum aculeatissimum. Next base: position 17,119 of record JBCEWC010007352.1, on the reverse strand, counting down.
AAAATCTGACTTTTCTAGTCCTACAATCAATCGAGACGTATGATGCATGTAACCAATCCATCCCAAGAATAATATTGAAGTCAAAAATCTCAAGCTCTACAAGGTTACCGGTGAAGACTTTATGCAAGACTAAAACAAGACAACCTCGATACACTTTCCAGTCAATAATAGACTCACCCACAGGAGCATAAACCAAATAAGGCTCCCTCAAGGTTTCACGACTCAAACCAAACCTAACAACCAACAAAGGAGTCACAAAAGATAAATTTACACCTGGATTAAGCAAAGTATAAGCATCAAAATCAAAGACGTTTAACATACCAGTCAGAATATCTGGAGCCTCATCCACCTCTTGTTTGGCATGAAGAGCATAGAACCTATTATTTCTGGGAGCACCACCAACTTGAGCCTTTGTCTAACCCAGACCACCTGGAACCACTTGACCCTTCTTTGCATTCTTGGGACAATCAACGACCTGGTGGTCTATACTACCACACCCGTAGCAGGCACCCGAGATCCTCCTACATTTACCTGAGTGATTTCTTCCACATTAGTCACATCAAAAAGTCAATGGTCCACCCCCAACTTGTGCCTTCTGAGAGGGTACCCATGCATTAGCAAACCTCACATTCAAGCCTTGGCCTTGTTAGAAAAAGCCATTTCCACCACTACTCCGAGAGTTAAAGACCCTACCATCATACCGAGCCCTATTAGAATCATTCACCCTCCTTTCTCTGAGTTTCTCCCCCTCAATCTATTCAACATAAGTGATAAGCCTAGAAATATCCACCACCAGAATAAACATAGTAGTGCGACATTCCTTTACCACCAAATCAGAAACCCCAGAATTAAACTTGTGTATCCTCGCATGGGGAGCAACCACTAGCATGGGAGAATATTTTGAGAGCTTTGTGAACTTGAGAGAATAGTCCCTCACAATCATGCCACCTTGCTTGATCTTAATGAATTCAGTCATCTTGGCCTCCCAAAGTTCAAGAGGGAAGAAATGGTCCAGAAAAGCATACTTGAACTCTTCCCAATCAACCTTATCATCGGAAACTCTCTCAACCAACTACTGATTGTACCATACTTGAGACACATCTTTCAATGGATAAGCAGCCAATTCAGTGTTCTCCTCAAAACTCACATCCATGACAGTCAACACTTTAGTGAGCTCATCGACAAAGTCCTAGGCATCCTCATTATCTTTTGAACCAAAGAACTCTGGAGGATTCATTCGAGTGAAGTCTCTCACCCTAGAGGCTAGAATGTGACCATGGGTAGGATTGGTCGGTTGGTCCTGATTGGTCACCACATGAGCCAAGATAGCAACAACATTTTGAAATTCAGCATAGGTCACTTACTCCCCCATAGGCTCTTGAAGGGGCTTGTTCTTCATAAACAGGGGCTTGCCTAGGGAAAGGGGCTCTTCATGGAGGCATCTTCTAAAATAGTTACAAGAACACCAACAATTTAGGAAACCTTCTAAAATAATGCAAAGCACGATATAGGAGGCAATGAAGTGAGACAATTCCTAAAACGTCATCATAGCCTCTCACTCATAGGTATGGCGCACATCACACCCATGAATAAGACTCTTCTTGACGCGGCATGTTGGACTCAAAGGACCATTTACAAACCTAGTGCTCTGATACTATCTTTGTCACGACCCGTGAGTAAGGCCAAGATGTGACATAGTAAATGAGAACCCAAGATCCCTCAATCAAGCCATCTTAGCATTGAGTTACATATCATTGGTTTGGAAGCATGTAATATAACAAGAAGCACATAATTCTAAGAAATTATGGGACTTTGGACTCAAGCTATGGGCATATCAACGGGGAAGGGATTTGCATGAATCTTGTACCACATAGTAAATATATTCTAAAGGGTGGGTAAATATGACTCAAGCTATGGAGGCAAGGAGGGACTTGGGACTTTCCACATAAGTACAATCTTATTAAAACATTTCATAATAACATAAGCATAATCGTAGTCAAAGCATGATATAGTCATAATATCTCAACAAATATATAAGAGGGGTGTACAATAGAATCTGATATGTCCAATAATACCTCTACATAGGATACGATGGGATCCACGACATGTCCCGGGCTCACCCTTAACTCATAAGATAGAAAAGAAAATAACCAAAACATAAGGTAGAGGGAGGTGGGTCTTACCCTTGAAGTAAAGGGCTTACCACTAGCACCAATCCAAGATTTACAAGCTAAACGTCCAAAGGTGGATAAATATCGTCTCTGGCCCCTACATGATTGGATCTTATAGATAAAGAGTATGGGTTAGCACAGATAATGCACTAAGTATGCGGGTATGCAATGCATATGAACATGAAACCTACAAAACATGTTAGATGACAAGGGAACATATATAGAAGGGAGAATATAGAAAAGAACAGTTTATAAATATTCCATGAAATCCATGATGCATGCAATGTCATAATACTTAAAATATCAAGGATGAGACCGTAACCAACATCTTAATCCATGTGAGCCAATACATGAAATCTCTATATCAAGCCTCCGCATCGAGATAAGAGTGAACTACTTGCCAAAGGTAACCCACACCACACCTTATGACCCGGTCTTTTTGGTGTGATGGCTACTTTCCTTACGACCCAAACGTTTTAGAAGGATTTTCAAGTCATATCATATCAAGAGTGTAACCGTACCTTACGACCTGGTCTTTTCAGTAAGAGTTACATACCTATGCTGGCACATAATTCAAGAGAAAGGAGTGGGAACTTTGGGGATAACCCACTTACTACTCTAATCCCATTTGGTGTTAAGTCGTCATCCCATAAGAATATATATACATGATTTCAAATGAAGGATAAGTACTTTCAAATCAATGCAATAGAAGGTTGGGCTAAAATGCCAAATCGTAATTCAAGTCTTTTTATATTTAGGCCAAAAGTCAAACAAGAATTCAAGTATCAAGTGCAAGGACTAATGCATAGGAGTAGCTCATTCAAGAAAAGTACAAGATGGTGTAGTCACCCAAAATGCTCAAAAGGCCAAGTCAAGACAAGATGTGATCATATTCTAGTCATATCTCATGTCTTTCAAAATCAAGTCAAGGTAGGACTAAGGCCATACCAAGAGTTTAATAACAATCAAGTTTCAAGTATCCATATGCCATGAATGATGATGATAATAGCATGGGAAATTAGAATTCATAATTTAAACTCATAATAGGAAGAATCCATAGTTAAATTAGCAATCAAAGCTTAAATAATATCACCCATGCATAGATTTAAAGAGTAATGGGACATGCACAATTGAACCTTCATAAAACCAATGGAATTCAACAAATTAGAGCTTAATTCAATTTAAAACCAACAATTAAATACAATCCATACTTCAATTTAATTAAATCAACAATAGAGTTAAAGACCCATATTTAAAGTAAACTTAATTTCATAAAATCAATTGAAGAAGAGGAGTTTTTTGTCTTCATGGTTGAAAAGAGAACCATGAATCAATCACACATACCTTGATTAACTAGAAACTTTAGACATAAAAGATATTGAAGAATAAGACTTCCTTGAATTCCAACTCCAACCTTCAAGCCACACTAGGAAGAGAGCCTTTAGAAGAGAGAGTTTGAAAATAATTCTAAGTGTTGGAAGAATTTGAATTGAATGAAGGTGTATAGGCTAATTTAGGGTTTAGGGGGACTTAGGAAGACTAAAATGTCCTTAAGAATCACTAAAATTATAATTAAGCTATTAATTAAATGGTAATAAAAATCTGCCACCGTCACTCTCTTGGTCCACTACATGGACCATGTAGTGTCTCATGGACCATGAACCCCACCAAGAAGCGGCACTTAGAAAAATATTTCATCGACAAAGTCCAAGATGATAATTTCATACTTAGAAAATTTTTACTCCCTCAACCACACGGTAGGCTTCACAATCCGTGAGGCTTCACACGGACCATGAACTAGTCCATGGAGTCTCACTTTGCCCAGAGCCTTGGCTGGCACCTTCACATGGATAGGTTCACTGTCCATAAGGCCTCACATAGATCGTGAACCCTACCTCCTCGTTGATGTGATTTCCAATAGGCTAACCTTATACATAGAACCAATCCTTAAGTCAAGGCCATCCCAAAACAACTTACCATGTCTCGTGAGAGGTCACACGGTCCTCTTCACGGACCATAAATTGGCACATGGTCTGTGAAGGCCACAATGGGAGTATGCCTTAGCCAAATTCCAGAAAAGGGTCCCTATGTAGGCAGTCCTACTAAAAAGGTCATAACTTCTTCATTTGAACTCCGAATCAAGTGAAACTAAGTGCGTTGAAAATATAACTCAAAGAGCTTTAATTTGATAGGTCATATCCCTCCTAGTTCAAGATTCTCTAAGAAATATAGCCATTTAAAGTCAATACTTCCATAGTTTGTTTTGTGAGTAGACCCTAGACATGTAGGAAATTTGGAGTTTGATGGAAGGTGATTTACGAGTTACGGTCCTAGACTAGAATATGGTCCATAAAACGGCTTTATAGCCTTGGGTCCAACAAAGATGGTTTTTAAGATTTTTTAGGTTTATTATCATATGAGAGGGAATTACAGTTTGTAAGTCGACCTATGGCTTGGAATCGGGGTTCCATAAGTTGAATATGGCAATTTTTAATAAGAGACTATTTTTTTATTTTCATCAATTCTATTCCTAAACTATGTCATTTTGGGAACGAAAAAGGAACCTATATTACCCTTTAAGCCCTAATATCCATCATTCTTCAATATCAAATTCTCTAAGGAAAAAAGTGGCACTCAAGAACAATTTCAGTCAAGGCTAGGGTTTTCAAATTCTTTCTCAAAGTTTACAAGTTTGTTTCTCTCTAGTTCACCCAAGGTATTTAGTTCGTTTATGGGTATCTTTCCACCCATAAAGTCCTTTTTCAAGTCCTTTACCTTTTCTTTAAGTTCCTTTAAGATATTATGCATGTTTTGAGATTTCATGACATTTTATGTTATTAAATAGTATTCACGATATCCAATGATTATTTTTATTGAGCATATATGCATGTTTGATCTATTGATGATAAACACATGATGGTTTGATGTTGATGAAGTGTGGACATTTTCAATGGACCTTTAAAAGAGAAATCTATTCATGATTCATGTGATTTATGATTGTTCCAATTTAAAATCAAAGTCCACCTAGTTTTCAAATAAAGTAATGCATGATTTAAGATGATGTATGCAGAATTAAATATAATTTTTAAAGTTAAGTTTGTCAAATGTATAAGTATGTTGACAATTTCCCTAAAGATATTTAAGATAGGTCCCCAAAGTGAAAGGACAATACTCACTTGGTGATTCCTAAGTTTGAGCTACTCTTGTGATTGGTACTTATGATCTTAAATTGTGTTTTAAAGAATTCGTGGGATGACTTAGCACCGAATGTGAAATTGAGGTGGAGTTTGGTAAGGCAACATTAGAAGAAATCCCTTTGTCTCATTAACTATGTGCCACTATAGGAGCCCTTGTAGGTTAGGCTAGTAGATCCACCTAGGCGACTTATGTTATTATGATGCATGTTAAGTTGAAGGAGTTCCACCCAGAAAGTGGTCTTATGGTGCCAACGTAAGGGATTATGTTGGATTGCATGTAGTATATTACATGGTCTTAAATATTGGTTAAGGTCTACTCCCACAAGTATATGATTCTATGATATGATCTTATCACTTATGTTCTTTCATGCATTTATTCATATTCATATTGAGCCATGTCTTTATTTGATGCATGAGTTTACAATGATCTTATTTACTATGTATAGGTTATATTTATGAATGATGGCATTATAATTTCGTGTATTGTATTGCATCTCACAAACTTAGTACATTCCAAAAGTACTAACGTATATTTTTCCTGCATAATTTAACCATGTAGGGACAGGAACGCTTCCACCGGCTCGTGGATAGTAGTTGGCATTAAGGACTAACTTGTTATTGTGGTGAGCCCTTAGTTTGGGAATCTTCCACTTTTAATTTTACCCTATATTTTTTGTCTATTTCTAGATGATGCATTTATGGCCCTTTGAGGCTTTTACATTCCATGTTTTCTATTTATCGATTTCTTTCTATTTGATAGAAACTGATGTATCAGTTTCATCCATTTATGTACTAGATGGTATGTTTATGGACAAAATGATTATTAGTTATATCCATTATTTTTAATGTTGCTTCATCATTAAAATGTCCCTAGCCCCCTTCCCTTGATTTTTTCACAAAGTTTTAATTTAAAGCCTATGAATACTTAAGAGGCTTGAGATGGCTAGGGTGAGGTGTCGTTAGGTATCTCATTCGTCGTATGATGACTAGGACCCTAGGTCAGGTCATTACAAACTTGATGTTAGAGCACGGGGTTTTAAAATATTCCTTAGATATCCATTCATACCTTGTAACATAGAGTCTTATTCAAGGTTGTGAAGCGCACTACTATGATGAGTGAGAAGATATGAGACGATTTTTGGAAGTTTTCCCTTCTTTCTTATTCATGTTGTGCCCTAGATCTAAATAAGTTTTTTTGCTAACTAGCGATGGGATTTTGCTTATTTCTAGATCATGCTGCCACGAAGAGCTCAACATCAATGAGGCACTCCAGAATAAAAAGTCCCTCCACTCCAACAGGATATTGAAGTGTCTTATACGGAGTTTCAAGTCGTATTTACCTTGTTGGCCCATGTATTGGCCAACCAAGACAATAGGGTGGTAGTTGTCCCTCTCAAGTGCCCACTCCGGCAGCCAGAGTACGTGATTTTATGCGGATAAGCCCACCAAAATTCCATGGTTCAAAGATGGATGAAGACCTGATTAACTTCACTGAGGAGGCTTACTGTTTTGTCGTGGTGATGGGTATTCCGTTGGAAGAAAAGGATGATTTTGTAGTTTACCGAATCAAAAAAGTGGTTAAGATTTAGTTTTAACAATGGGTTGAGAAGAGAAGCCCAGAGGTGGGTCCTTTCAGTTGGGAGTATGCCCTCAAATTTACAAAGCTATCAAAGTATGTTCCCTTTTTTATCGTCGATCCAAGGGCTAAGATAAGGAAATTTATTTTTGGTGTCTTTGAGTTGGTATCCAAGGAATGCAAGACATCCATGCTAGTCAAAGAGATGGATATCTACCACCTTATGACATATGCCAAACAAATTGAAGAGTAGAAGCTTTGGGAGAGGGCAAGGAAGTCCAAGAAGGCTCGAGTTGATGGTGGGAACTATCCTTACCAAAGGGATGGTGTCCACAAGTTTCAAGGTGCCCAAAAGCAAAGTGGTCAAGGATCCACAACACACCTCTCCAGATGTCTACGGAAAAAAGGGTTTCTCCAAAGCCCCAAAGTTCTAATTATTCTAAGTGCAGAAGATCTCGTAAGGGGGAATGCTTAGTAGAGTCCAATGCTTGCTTAACTTATGGAAAGCCTGACCACTATGTCAAGGATTGGTGGAGCGGAGGTACAAATCCCCAAGGTCAAAGGGTTCAAGCTCAAGGTGCCCAAAGAACTAACCGATTCTATGGATTTTATGGTTACCAAGAGGTCGAAGAAGCATCGGACATGGTCATTGGTATGTTATACGTTTTTTATTATAATGCCTATGCACTCCTATATCCAGGAGAAAATTTATCTTTTCTAACCTCATTCCTTGCTAATAAGTTTCTTATGTGTCCTGAATTCTCCATGAACCGTATGAGGTAAGTAACCCCGTAGGAGAGTCCATCATAGCCCAAAGAGTTTATAAAAGTTATCCCATTTTTATCTTGAATAAAGTAATTTAATGTGATTTAGTAGAGCTTTCTATGGTGGATTTCGATGTGATTCTTAGGATGGATTGGTTGCATGCTTCTTATGCTTCTATTGATTGTAAAACTCTAGGGTTAAGTTCCAACTCCTAAATGAGTCAATCCTTGAATGGTAGGGTATTAATTCTTTATGTAGGGGTCACTTCATTTCCATCTTGAAATCTCATAAAATGATTTCTAAGGGGTGCATCTACCATTTGGTAAGGGTCAAAGATGTCTCTTCAAAAGTTCCTTCTCTTGAGTCGGTCCATGTCCTAAATGAGTTCCTTGATGTCTTCTCCGATGAGTTATTGAGTATTCCTCCGAAAACAAAAATATAATTTAGCATAGATATCTTGTTTGATACTTAGCCTATCTCAATCCCTCCATATAGAATGGCTCCCTCATAGTTGAAGGAGTTAAAGAAGCAGTTGAAGGATTTATTGGAGAAGGATTTTATTAGGCCTAGTCAGTCTCCATGGTGTGCTCAAGTATTATTTGTGAGGAAGAAGGATGGGTCACTCCAAATGTGTATTGATTACCGATAACTTAATAAGGTCATTATCAAGAAAAAATATCCACTTTCGATACTAGATGATATTTTTGATCAATTGCAAGGGGCTACACACTTCTCCAAAGTTTACTTGAGATCCGGGTATCACCAACTGAGGGTGAGGGAAAGTGACATTCCTAAGATGGCATTTCGAACTAGGTATGGCCACTTTGAGTTTATGGTGATGTCATTTGGCCTCACTAATGATTCAATGATCTTTATAGACCTCATAAATAGGGTGTTCAAGCCCTACCTTGATATGTTGTCATGGTTTATATTGTTGACATCCTTATCTAGTCCGAGGTGAGCAAGAGCATATGGAACACTTGAGGATAGTATTGTAAACCCAGAGGTAGCAAAAGCTTTATGCAAAGTTTGACAAATTTAAATTTTGTCTAGATGAGGTTTTCTTCCTTGGGCATGTGGTGTCCTATGATAGTATAAAGGTTGATCTTAAGAAGACTGAAGTTGTGAGAAATTGGCCCATGCCATTGAATGTTACAAATGTAAGGAGTTTCTTGGACCTAGACAGCTATGATAGAAGATTTGTGCAAGATTTCTCTTACATTTCATGTCCATTCAATTAGTTGACCCAAAAGAAATCTATGTTTGTATGGACAGACAAGTGTAAGAGGAGCTTCCAAACTTTGAAGGAAAGGTTGACCTCAGCCCTAATTTTTCAGTGCTAGAAGGAAATGATGCATTCGTCATGTACTATAATGCTTACAGAATTAGGTTGGGTTGTGTGCTAATGCATAATGGCAAGGTTATCGCTTATGCTTTGAGGCAGTTGAAAGTGCATGAGAAAAATTACTGAAATACTTATCTTGCACTTGCATTGGTGGTGTTTGACTTGAAGATTTGACGATATTACTTGTATGGAGTTCATGAAGATGTATTCACTAACCACAAGAGTCTCCAACATGTATTCACCCAAAGGAATCTTAATTTGAGGCAAAGAAGATGGTTGGAGTTACTAAAATACCATGACATGAGTGTGAAATACTACCACAAAAAACCCAATGTGGTAGTCAACACCCTTAGAAAATCTTTCATGGGAAGTGTATCTCACATTGAAGATGATGGAAAAAGGGAGTTAGATAAAGATGTTCTTAGATTGGTCAGATTGGGAATGAAATTGAGTGAGACCAGAAATAGTTATGCAATGGTTCTTCATGGGTCTACATCTTTCTTTATCGATGAAGTTATTGCTAAGCAAGACCTTGATCCCGCCTTGGTTGAGTTGAAAACCATAGTACAAGATGGGAACATAGATGTCTTTTCACAAGGGGGAGATGGTGAACTCCCGGTATCAAACGAGATTATGAGTGCCCAATGGTAGTGATTTGAAAAGTTGTTCATGCAAGAAGCTCATAACTTTTCATATTCCATCCACCCTGGCACTACAAAAATGCACCAAGATTTGAGGGAAATTTATTGGTTGAATGGGATGAAAAAAGGCATTGCCCAATTCGTGTCCGAGTATGCCAATTGTCAACAAGTCAAAATTAAACATCAAAGGTCGGGCGGCCTAGATCATGACATTGATATTCCTACTTGGAAGTGGGAAGAAACAAACATGGACATTGTAGTTGGTTTGTCGAAGACCAAAAAGCATTTATACTCCATATTGATGATAGTAGACTACATGACAAAGTCGGCTTACTTCCTACCAGTCAATACTACATTCTGTGCAGAAGATTATGCCTGCCTGTATATCCAAGAGTTAGTGAGGTTTCATGGATCGGATCATGGAGTTCAATTCACTTATCACTTTTAAAAGTCTTTTTAAAAGGGGCTTGGCACTAGGGTGACGTTGAGTACTATTTTTCATCCCTAAATCGATGGTCAAACCAAAAGGACTATTCATACATTGAAAGATATGTTGACTGCTTATGTGTTTGAGTTTAAGGAGAGTTGGCATGAGCACTTGTCACTTATCGAGCTTACATACAATAATAGCTTTCATGCAAGTATCGGAATGGCACCATTTGAGGCGTTGTATAGTAGATGGTATAGATCGCCCATCAGGTGGTTCAAAGTCAATAAGGTAGCATTGAAAGGACCGTACATGGTGATGAATGTTATGGAGAAAGTTAACATTATAAGGGAAAAATTGCAAACAGCCCAAAGTTGTCAAAAGTCATATTTTGATGCGAGGAGAAGGGAACTTGCGTTCCAATAGGTGATTGGGTCTACTTGAAGGTATCTTCGGTGAAAGATGTGATTTGGTTCAGCATGAAAGGGAAATTGAGCCCTAGGTAGGTAGGGCCCTATAAGGTGGTGGGTAAAGTAGCATACCAGTTGGATATACCCAATGAGATGCATTTGATTCATCCAATTTTCCATATGTCCATGTTGAGGAAATTCATAGTCTTTTACATTCCATATATTCTATTTATTGAATTCTTTTTATTTGATGAAAACCAACCGAACCAATTTCATTCGTTTATGTATTAGTTTGTATGCTTATGGAAAAATGATTGTTAGTTATTTCCACTACTTTTAATGTTTCTTCATTATTCAAATAGCCCATATCCCCCTTCCCTTGATTTTTCACAAAGTTTTAATTTAATATCTATGAATGCTTAAGATACTTGAGATGAATTGAGTGAGGTGCCTTGGGGTATCTCATTCATCGTGTGATGACTAGGCTCCTAGGTTGGGTCGTTACACATTTGATCTTGGGGCCACCCTTCCTTCCCTTTATCAAAAACATTAGGACACTCGAAATTCTTGTGCCCCATCTTTCCATATCCAAAACAAGTATTGGTACCTTTCAAGCAATCACCACAATGATTCCTCCCACACTTGGGACACCTAGGAGGAATTGCACCACTAGCCCTTGTAACATCACATTATATCTTTGGAGTAGGCACCCTATCCCTATCAAACCATTTATTAGCACCTTTAGATGACCCTTGGCCTTGTTAGAAACGCCCACCACTTGGCTTGGCATGAGAAAAACCACTAGCAAAACGAGCCCTCTTGGACTCCCTCATCTTTATCCTTTGGTGCTTCTAACTCTCTATTTACTCTCCATGAGTCATGAACTGGGAAATATCCATCTCTCTAACAAGCATTGTCATCTTGCACTAAATATTAACCAAATTGGATATACTCGAAATGAATTTGTTCATGCAGGCTCTAGGATTTTCTACTAGAGAAGAGGCATACTTAGAAAACTTTGTAAATTTAAGGACATACTCTCTCATACTCATACTACCTTACTTTAATTTAATAAACTCCATCAATATAGCTTCTCTTAGTTCAAGGGAAAAAAGTGATCCAAAAAAGTGGCCTTGAAAACCTACCAACCAATAGGTCCTTCCTCAACATTCTTATTGAATTTCATTGTGTGAACAAAACTTGAGCAACTCTCGTATGTTGGTAACCCACCAATCCTACCTTATACTTGGAAGATACCCTTATAATATCCATAACTTTGTAAACTTCGTCAATAAACTCTTCTGGATCTTCATCCACCTTAGAATCATTGAACTCTAGATGGTTTATTCTAGCAAAATCTCTCACCCTAGAAGTTGGGCAGGAGTTATTCGAGAAGCAACCACTTGGACCAACAAAGTGATAGTGGTCTTAAACTCCTCATTAGTCACTTGTTCAGCTTGAAGGTCTTGAGAAACTTGGGGTGCCGGAAGGGTTTGGTCCCCATGTGCAGTGACTCCTCTAGAAAATAGTGCACATCATGGAGTCATTCTCTGAAAATTTCAAAGGACAAGTATTACAGGAAAGAGTCTTGAAGGCACGACATAGATTACAAAGGAGTGAAGATTTCTTAAACTTCTCATAGCCTCCTATTCATGGATGTGTAATGATTCAAACCTATGAGTAATACTCTACTCGATGCGACAAGTTGGACTCCCTAGGATGCTTTCAAACCTTGTGCTCTAATACCAAGCTTATCACTATCTGAACCTAAAGCCTAGTCGTGACACAATGAATGTGACGCCCGAAGGTGACCCATCTAAGCCTTTAGTTCATATCCTTACCATGTATAAAATAAATAAGCAATCATAAGAGTAAGAAAGCAGGATATAGTAACATAAGAGTCAAATGTTTCCTTTTAAGGGGAATTACAATATCTTTGGTCGAATACATGCCTCTACATACTTGATCTTTGCAGGGATTAAAACATGCTTACTAGTTTACCCTCAAGATAGAAAGTACAAAGTCTTAGCAACATCAACATAAGCATGAATATAAGGACTTGTCCCTGAAGCATGGAAACTCATCAAATCTTCAATAGAAAATGCAAAAGGCTATCCACAAAAGTGAGGAGTGGTATCATCGCCCATCTCTACATGCTGATATCATTTAGACAAGAATATGCATTAGTACATGAAATATACTAAGTGTGTAAGCATGCAATGCGTCAATTAACATCATACATAATAGCAATATGCATAGGCATAACAATAGAATAAGGATAAGATGTGAATAATCAATACATCTTTAAAATCATGGGTGAAGGTATCATAAAATATTTCATAGCCTAGTAGACATACATATGTGGGAATAAAACTATAATCGACAATAAGACCATGTAGACTATTACGTAGAATCTCGATGTTCCCTCTACACCATGCAAAAAAGAAGTCTACTTTGCCAAGGTAGACTCAACCCTTACCCTATTGGCTCTATCCTAGCACGACTAGAATCACATTACATAAATACCCCATCCTTTAGGTTCTATCTGAGCACAGTAAGTGTTACAAGTATGTATAATAGCTCCACCTTTTAGGCTCTATCCTAGCATGGTGTGTCACATAATGATGCTACATGTATACATTAGCTAGATGTATAGGCACATGAGCATAACCCTATAATGGCATATAGTTATGGGATAATGACATACATCTACCAACGTCGTTTGGTGCTAAGTCATATCCCACGGAGTACATAATAATGAATTATACATACATAATCGTAATTTATACTTTATCAAAATCATACTTTCATAATTTATAAAATGGGTATCATGACCTCATGAAAGCATATCATTAAATAGGAATAGTTTGTCTACATAGTTTTGCATATAGTGTGGGTATACTCCCCATCTTATCATCATTTCATAACACATTAGGCTCTTAAGTCATCCTATCATAATAGCATCATCACCAAATCATCATACTTAGAATCATATTTATGAAATCATAGCTTAGTCATAAGAAATTATGGCATAGCATAAGTTTATAGTCTATTGAACCAAAATTATGTACAATCATGCACTATGATAATAATTTATGCTTAATTGAGAAAATAGATCATAATTAAAGAGTAATTCATTCAATTAGATGAGAATTTAAAAAGACCCATTATGGAGTCATGAACCTTATGTAGAATTTGAAGAGAATTCATGGAAAGATCCTCAACTTCATGTAATTGAAACGAATTCATATTAGGATATCAATAGTCATAATCTAGACCATAATTAAAGAATTTTGAAGAAGTAGAGAAGATCCATAAAATTCACATAATTGAATTTAGGAAAACAATTGAGAATTTAGAAGAAGCTCCATAGAAAAAAGGATTCTATGGATGAAAACTCACATACCTTAAGTGATTGTCTTGGAAAACCTGACGAAAAATAGAGGATTTTTCTTAACTTGATCTTCAATGGAGTTTTTTCTTGAAGGAGAAGAAAGATTTTGAGAGTAGTTATTGAGAGAGAATTTTGTAATGTGTGAATTGTGAAAGAATGAGGTTAATTTGGTGTTAAAGACAATTTATAGGATGGATTTAAGTGCCAAAAATCACTTAAAATCACTTAACTAAGCTTAGGGAAAGATCTAAGGCTTTCTCACTTAGAATTTTTACGAAAAATTTGAATTGTCATGAAACAAGTCTGCGACAAGATGTTATTTCACCATAGTTCTTTTTTTTTTATTTGTGAAATTCTCCTGTTTTGACCCTAGAATGAGTTCAAATCACTTTTATACTGAAATGAACCCTGTCCGCCTCTCCACGACGTGGAGAGATCACGAATTCTTTTGTGCAAAATTTAACGAATAAATTATTTTTCGATACGGTTGTCCTAATAATCAAAGAAGATCATTTTTTTCCCACACAATTTCGCCTCTTGATTAAGAATCCGACCTCGAATTTGTTAAAAAGAGTACGGATGATACATTATACTAGGCATCTTCCATAAAGTCATAAGAAGACATTTTGAGAGGTGTTACAGGGGGTGTTTATAGTAGGTACGCGTGATGATATCTCCAAAAAGATTGCTTATATTGGACGAGCGGAATTTATATTTTTTGTTGCTACAGTGATTGCTACAGTCGTTCGGCGGTGAATATTCGTATTGTTTTATCTTAGTTATTCTGATAAATACCAATCAGTATCTATAAGTCTTATTTCATCATTTTCATACATAATATTCTTTATATTTTTGTATCTCGTATCTTCTATTTCTTCTAATTCTTTAGACCATTCTTGGCTAAATCGGTTCATTGTTTCTTCTTCATAGTCTAATAATTTTTGCCATATATTTCTTCTTAAGTATTCTATAGATAGTTCTCTAAGTAGATAGAAAATCAATATTTTATAATTATCTAACATATCTCCTAATATGTAGGTTATCATGATTTTTATAAGTCAGCTTTTCAAAGTATTCCTGATTATCATAATTTTAACAAGGTATGGTTGTTTTAGATTAATCACGTACTAGAATATTTTTAAGATTCACATGTTTGTTTGTTTTAACTAGCAAGGTACTTTTGGTTACTAATTCCTCCTAGACAGCGCCGCAACTTTTAAGGTACTACCCCTATAACAACATTTTCAATCGCCTTTCTCGGGTTCCCTTCTTAGGATGACATAGTCTTAGAATATTTTTCTCCATTTCCTGCTCTACTAGTTAAAAACCATAACATAAAATCTTTAAAATATTTCTACTACATGATAACTAAAATAAGCATACACCGTTAGATCATAATTTTCAAGAATTTATGAATTTAGCTATTCATAATCATAAATCGATATACCTCATTTTGTAGGTCATCGGATGTTTGCTCATCTGATAGATTGATATCGGATAATTGTTCATCAGTTAAATGCTCCATAGTTTGGAGAGTAATATATATCTTTTTATTGTTGGTTGTGAAAGGTTTTTACAAGAAGGCTTGCTTTCTCACGAAATTCTTTCCTTAGTTTGCCAAATGGCTTGCCATTTTATACTAAATTTTTCTAAGTAAATATTCCTACTTTAATAATTACATAACTATTTACTTTTAAAAAATAAAACGCATAAACTATACACTTTACGACTTTCTTACTCTACTTTTACAAAAATATACAATAATTTACATAAAGTAGACATCTTCCTTTTAGTTTTGTCAAAGAATCTTATCTCTTTATCAAGTAGTCCTTTTGTCTTTTTCTCTTTATGTCTTTGTCAACCTTATCTCCTTATCTTTTCTTTTAACTTTTTCTTTATTGGTTGTCCAATATTTCCTAGCCGTCCACTTGTCTTCGTAGGCTTTCCGTAGTAGTTTTGGTCTAGATGGTGTTGAATTATTTCAATTCCACATCTGGAATTACATTGCTTTCTCCATTGCATTTCGAATAGTTATGTGCTGAATAGTCCTTTCCAGTTAATTTGCAGTATCTGGTTAATAATTCCTCTGAAATAAATTTTTTTCTGATAGCTCTTGTTTCTGGATTATTTGTGGTGTTAAGTAATGTCATAATCCATTTCCTTTTTCCTTCTATATCTCCATCTCGTACAACTTTTTAGTATGAATAAATTTTCATGTGATCTCGATCATAATAGTTCCATGTAGATCTTTCCTCTCGATAATTTGTCACTAATTCTCTTAGTATATTACTAAGTCCAATAATTCGTTTGTTTGCGTAGAAATCTGGTATTTCGACTTTGGGTATTTCAGGTTGTGTAGATATATGTTCTGGTAATATCATATCATGGGTTAGTCCTATTTTTACTAGTTGTATAACTGGTTTTATTTCATCAAACAGTATTTTCGCGGGTACTGGATAACATTTGATAAAAAATAGGTTTCCATTAGTAACATTTTTATATCGTAAAAATACTTTGTATAGGTCTGGTATAGATGTGAGTTCACTTCCATCAGTTGTATATATCTGATTGACTAGTCCATAGTTGAAACAAGTTGCAATGGTTGTTGCATCTGTTTTAGGTAATGTGATAAGTCTATTGTATCCTTGTAGCTTTTGGGTAATGTAGCCTGTATTTGGAGCTTGGGCTCTTATAGATCTGGATTGTAAATTTAAGAATTTTTGAATTTGGTAGATATTGTCTATATAGAGTCGGGTTATATGATTATAGGTTTGTTTATTCTGGTTTAGACTTTCTGCATATGTAGTGGTTTGAGGTGGTATAAACAATGGGTCTTTGTTTATTCTTGGTATATATGGTTTGTCAAATATCATATTGAGATTTATATTTTTGGCCTTTCCTTTATCTCTAATAGTTCCTTTGCTAGTTGTAGGTTTGCTAGTTCCTGCAGCTGTTGATAACAAACTGTTAAGAGTTTTTTGGAGTATCCCATCGTCTCTTTCTAGGTCTGAAATTTTAACGTCTTCCGATCAACATAGTTCCGCATTTTAAGAGTCATGTTGTTGACTATTAGCTTTGTTGGCTCGTAGATCATTTATCTCTAATCCCATACTGTTCACTTTTTGGGAAAGTGTAGTAAGGGTTTCGAGTATCTTTTGCATTGTAAATTCTTCAATATTGTCAGTTTGTGTAG
>JBCEWC010007351.1:0-21550 GCA_038996855.1 Solanum aculeatissimum | reverse complement strand
CTATACATGTCTATACAACGAGGACTATTTTTTTGTAATTTTTTAAGTTTAGTGTCTCTCAGTGTAATTTTACCTTTTATATATGTAAAGTTTGAATGAATTTTTTCTCATTGACTCTAATTTATTCTGCTTATGGGTTTTTGAGACGAGGATTCTCAGGAAACAACTTCTCTACCTTTGAGGTAGTGTTAAGGTCTGCGTACACTCTACCCTCCCCAGACCACACTTGTGGGTATGTTGTTGTTATTGTATTCTAGAGAGTTTTCTAGTCTTCCACTTCTTTCTACACTCTTCCAATTTCTTCCTTACTCTTCTATAAGGTTTCACACGTTTCCAGAATATTCCAGAGGCTTCCACATTTTTTCACGTGCTTCCATAAGCTTGTAGAGAGTTGTATACTTGTCTAGAATCTCTCCAATTAAGGAAGCAATCCAACAAAAATAAAGAGCGAGAAGCACATGATAGGAAGTGTGTGCATGCGTTTTGGGGATGGAAGATCTAGTGCTTAATAAATAAATTAAGTTGCTTATGAAGTTTTGGCCTAGATAGTTATCGACTTCCGTTGTGTTTTTACTTGACAAGAATTGCCTTCTTCATTATTCACGTGTTTGCAGATGAGGTGTTTGGTCCTCGAAAGTTGCATATTATATACTAATTAATAATGATGATATTGCACTGAAAGTTGATGAGTTGAATAGCATATGGCAATTTAAGAATGGTCTAATTTTCAATATTATATAGTAAATTTTATTCAAAGACTAGTAAAACTTGTTTGGATGTTGTCCAAGTCTACTAAATATATTTGATTATTTTTATACTCGTATAAATTCGGACGTTGTTCAAGCTTTTATTTTGATTGTTGGCTATATAGGTAAAAAAAATCCCTTTTATCATATTGGTTATTTTGATAATATCTTCCATCGGCCCATTTGAAGATCTCTGAATTGGGCTCAGAGACAATCAACTGAATTTGAGACCGTTATGTGCTCCTTTCGTGCCAACGATAAAAATATACTATAGTATTAAAATTATGAAAAATTATCTAAAATACATATTTTATTTTATCATAATCTTTAAAAAATTTACTATTTAAAAAAAAAATCAAAAAATCCCCTCTCGATACATCATTCTCCTCTCGCTGATACATCCCTATCTCCCTCTTGGATACATTTCTCCCCTCTTAGATACATCTCTCCCTATGTATCTGGATATCCTATTCTCTCTGTTACATACCTCTGTTATATATCCAATTATCTGCTATCTCAAATTTCATAAATTTTAAGAATTTGGATGATTAATTATACAAATAAACTACATTAGTTTAAATTATAATGCATAGATTAATTTCTAATTTAGTTTATTGTAAATAGTGGATAAACATGGCTGTTCATGAACTCAAGGGTCAATTTTTTTATTGCCTTTTTGATTTTTGTCTATCGTAGGTTGAAGTAAATTGACTTATTATGATGTGTAAGCTAAGAAATTGATTATTACTATTAATGATAACAAAAATGGACCCCCTAATCCCTATTAATTAACTTTATGTGTCCTCTTTGTGTGTGCTTTGTTTCTTGATAAGGATATCGATAAGAAAAAGATATTTTAAATTTGTTAATGTAATTATTTCTTTATATATACATATATAGATGTACTAATTTAATCACGTGTTTTGCATGTGTGTCTCACATTAATAAATAAAATAATAAAATTATATATAAAAGCTCCAACTCATATAAAATTGGGCTGAAAACAACATTGGATTCAACAATTTCGTAGATTATCCTAGGGTCATTTGTTTTTCACTTTAGTCATTTCTCTTTTATATTTAGTATCTTCTACGTTTAGGGTCTGATATTTTTTAGATGAGGGTCTTTAGAAACAGTCTCTCTATCTCTATGAGGTAGTGATAAGGTCTGCGTATATTTTACCCTCCTCAGATCCCACTTGTAGGATTCCACTGGTATGTTATTGTTGTTGTTGTGTTTGATTTTTAATTTTTGTCCTTCTAATAAATATTATTTTTAACAGATATAAGTTTATATTTTTGTATCAAAATATTTCACAAGTAGCATTGGAATCCAACTTCAATTTCGAAAGAATTGATGTTGTCCCCCATCTCCTAACCCCACCAGATATAAATTCAATCGATAAATCGTAAAAATTAAAAATCAACTCATTTAAAGGGTCAAAATGTATAGTTTTATGATTGCCTATTTGAATAGTTAGGAAGTTTCCGCCTTCAAATCTCGTGAGTCCTTTTCATTATCTTTTTTCCTTTTCATGAAAAAGAAATGTGTACTAATGTATTAAGCGATATTTGAAATTTATTTATTCAATTAATTAAAATTGGTGTCATATATAATACTTCCTTCGTCTAATTTTCTATGAACTGGTTTGACTTGACATAGAGTTTAGAAAAGAAAGACTTTTGAAATGTGTAGTCTGAAATAAATGATAGATATTTGTCTGACTGTAAACCATTTCATTAAGGATAAAATGAATATTCTAAAGTTAAATTGTTACTAAATATAGAAATATGTCATTCTTTTGAGACTGACCAAAAAAAAAAAGAGTCATATAAAATGGGACGGAAAAATATATTAAGAGGGCAAAGGTATTTCTCTACAAACTTGGGCTAAAAACAACATTGGATCCAACAACACCTTGGATTGCCCCAAGGTCAATTGCAAATTTTCTTTCTCTTTTAATTTTTGTCCTTCTAAAAACTATTTTTTTAACAAACATAAGTTTATATTTTTATATCGAAATATTTCATAAGTTATATTCAGATATAACTTCAGTTTCTAAAGAATTGATGTCGACCCCTACCCCTTACTCTCACTAACTATAAATTCAATTATTGAATAGCAAAAATTAAAAATCGACTCATTTAAAAAATGAAATGTGTAATTTTATGATTGCCTATTTGAATTGTTAGGAAGTTTCCACCTTCAAATTTTACTAAGTCCTTTTCATTATCTCATTTCCTTTTCAAGAAAAAGGAATGTATACTAATGCATTACTAATATTATTATTATTAATTAATAAATCAATCCTGGCAATAAAGTTAAAACATATAAATTATATTGTAAAGATTTATCAATTAATTAATTAATATTATTTAATAATGAATTTATTACAATCGTATTTTTTTATGTTTATGTATCATAAAAATTCATATAGTCGACTCTAATTTTTTTATGATTAAGATGTAATTGTCATTATGGAAAAGCCTCTAAAATTAGAGTAACAATCAAACAATATCTTCCTCGATATGCCTACTAACTAAAGTAATTTATTTAAGAAAAATCATAATTTTTTTGTTTCTCGTTCGAGGTTAAGATACGATCATATTAAAATTTGAATTTAATTAACTTTAAGTTCGAATATTACGGGACTTATTTTTTGAAATGATACTAATAATAACATGTTCAGTGGAATTTCATAAGTGGGGTTTGGGGAGGGCAAAATGTACGCAAATCTTACCATTATCTCATAGAGATAGAAAGACTGTTTCCGAAAAACCCCCATCTAAAAAATCAAGCCACATAACCTGAAGATACTAGATATGGAAAAAAAGGGAAAAGAAAAAAGGAAAACAACTAAAATGAAAAGTAAATGATAGTACGTAAATATGATAAAAGTAACAAATATAGGACGGATAATGACAACACATGATATAAGATATGACTAATCCTACTAATTTAACATACTATATCACAAGGTCAAATATCAACTACCCCTACTAGTCTATTAGCCTTCTATCCTAATATGCGACCTCCACTCTTCTATCTAAGGTCATGTCCTCGGTGAGATGAAGTTTCCCGACATCTTGTTTGATCACCTTCCCCAAATACTTCTTTGGTCTACTTCTACTCCTCCATATAACCCCTAAATTCAACCTCTCACACATCCTAACAGGAGCATCGGTACTTCTTTACACATGTCCAAACCATCACAATCTCGCTTCTCTCATCTTGTCGGCCACAAAGGTCACCTCTAATTTTTCCCGAATGATTTCATTCCTAATCTTATTACTCCTGGTATGTCCACACATCCATCTCAAGATCCTCATCTCCACGACCTGCATCTTCTAAATATGTAATTTTTTTATTGACCAACACTCCACCCCATATAATAAAAACGGTCTAACCATCATTCTATAAAACTTACCTTTAACTTTTGTAAATGATACTCTTAATATAATTTTTTTATATATTCAAAAATATAAACTTTAGACATCTGATTAAGAAAAAAAGAGATCGTAATATTTATATTTACTTATTAATAAAGCAATGTACCACAATCCCAACACGTGCAATACAGATATATTACCCAGCAAATGCCTTATTTTAATATTTTTAGCCGTCCTAGTACATATAAATAATTGATAAAGAATTAATGTATAATAATATATAATATAATAGTTGTAATTTAATTAAAACCATATCTTAATTAGGTGAATAATTTAATAAGTTTGTTTGAAAATATCTTGGAAGTAAAGAGGTCATAGTGACACTTGTTGTATTATTTGAGGCCAACTTTGTTTCACAGACCAATTCAAATGTTCTATTTTTTATTTTATTATTTTTATTTAACTTCTTCATAATCGTATTTTATGGGCCACAAATTTTGAATTACTTTTTTATGAAGAAACAATTAAAAAATAAATAAATAAAATTGAGGACGGTCATTATGATTATTATTAATTTATCTACTTACCACAAGGGGCTAAAATGGCAGGAAGGTATATTCGATATCTTTCCTAAAAATTATATTATATATATAAATATTAAAATATATTACTATTATATATAAGTGTCTCGAAACAAGTACAAACATGTTTGTTTTAGCTAAAGTAGATAGTTATCAATTGACGTGTTTGTTTTACCTATTTAATTTTACTATGTCATTTTTATTAATTATTACTTCTGTAGTTGCTACAACTATTAAATTTACAATATTACTTCTAATTAATAATTTTTTCTTCAAAGCAATTGTTATTAATGTGTCTGTACGATATTATTTCTAATAAATCATGTTTTTTTTAAAGATAGTTATCAATTCATGTGTCTGTTTCATTTATTAATGTGCCTGTACAATATTTCATTTTTTCAGATGCTTCAGCTATTAACAATTTAAAATATTTTAAAAAAATAAATACAAATTTTAATTGACTTTCAAAATTATATTGTATAACATAAATTGAAACAAAATAAATAACAAATATTATTTAGAAATAACATAAAATTATAATAAGTAACAATAATTAACAACTTAAAAATTTAAAAATATGTATAAAAATCACTTAGTATTGACAGAATCTTTAGATATTCAAAATTCATAAAATCTTATGTCTTATAGAATTAAAAATCATAGGAATATATAACATATTAACATAACTTAATCCTAAAAAATCTATATTTCAAATATATTTTGCAAGTTAATATCCACAATATTCTAAGTGGTTTTCACGTTAATTCATTAGTCTAAAGTTTTTTATTCTCTGACAAATTATTCATTTCTTTCCAAATTTTCTACGTATAAAAATAATGAAAACTTAAGAAATACATAAAATAATTTTAATACATTGTATCGGTGCAGTATATAAATATTTCCTAGATACGAAGTTCTGATTTAGAAAAATTCCAAAAAAAAAAAAGTGATGGTACGTGCACATACACGTGTCCCAAATCTAAGATACAAGGAAAAAATAAAATTAAAATAATTTTTTTTCCTTATTCGATATTTATATTTGATGCTGAGACATGCGATATAAAATCAGATATCCTATACAATTTTACGATATAAGTGAATCAAAGTTTATAAATAAGATATCGAAAATCAAAATATCCTAAGGTATTGCATCAATAAACTGTATATCTCTATATTTTTCTTGTAAATAAATGTTTATAATCACAAACTTTCAAATTCACATAATTATTTTATAAAGATCGAACAATCAATAATAATAACTATTATTGCATATAGTATGAACAATTTTTCACACCAAACATGAATCGTTTTTTTATAAATATAAACTTATGATCAAATTTTATATTTTAAAATAATAATATCATGATCATAAATCGCCTATTCAAACACTGATTTTGAAATTATGAGTTTATATATAATTATTTATATTAAAATACTAGTACACCCTCCATAAAAATAATTTTTAAAATTTACATTTCAAATTAAATATATGTAAAATATATTAAATTATTATTTTATTTTTTAATTTTAAATATGTCACATAAAAATTAAAATCATATATAAAAATATTTTATTAAAAATAAATTAAATAGACCAACCGCCCACTGAAATGGCCTATACTATGTTCCAACTCCCAAGTTTCTTGTATGTAGCTGACATCTTTTATGAATTTATATTTTAAAAATTATAATTTTTAATTTAATGTATATATATTTTTAATAAAATCACTAATTTAATATTTTATAAATTTTTGAGTAAAAGTTATTGTGTTCGATGAAATCGTAGCTAAGACATAATACAATAAGTGTACATGTTACGTGTATTTTTTTAAACATGATAATGATATAACTCGATAAAAAATAAAATATACAATTTATTTCATTAAAATAATACATGTCATGAACTTAATTAAATTAATAATTTTGTACTTATTAATCCTCAATTATTTATTTTTTTTCTATAAAATCTTCCAAGTTGCAACTTGCATTTTTAAGATAAAAAATTGCATATTAATCCTAAATAAAAACAAAGGGGTCATAGCCACTAGTATTGTTGTGGACTGAGCCAATAAATAAAAACCATGGGTTATAACCAAATGGATTATATTATATGCCAAAAATATTAGACGTGGCAGGATAATATCGAATATAATAAATAAATAAATGGATGAAATAATTAATTATTTTAAATAAATTAGAAAGAGAAAAAAAAGATTTGAGGGATCTCATCGTTCCGCACGAGTCAGCATCACGTGACATGCATGTTCTGTTGACTCTGAACCAACTTAGAAGGCTTCTCTATTTTTTTTCTCTTTATTTTTCTCGAGTTCTTATTTCGATGGATAGTATCTGGCATAAATTATATTTGACGATTAAGATTTAGTTGACTATTTCTTCACTCTCCATTTAATGGCATAAGTCATTAAATTTTAGCTATAAAATCTAATTTATGTCACGTGTCACCCATCAAGATAGAAACTTGAGAAAAATAAAGAGAGGAAATGGAGAGAAGCCTCCTCCAGTTTTATTTTTGAACTATTGACAATCTTAAAAATATTTTATAAACTTGACTAACTACACTTAACTACACTCTGATTTGTCCCAATCTACCACAAGACATAACAAGTGGTCTCAAACTCTTGTATGAGCATAAAAATTTTAATAAAAAATCAAAAAAAATGTTAAAAATACTCTAAACTTGACGAGAATTCAGGGGTGCATTTTACACATATTACAAAATCGAGAATGTATTTAAGTTTACTTAATCAAATTAAAAAATATTGTTAAGACTGTCAACCGTTTAGGACAAAATTTAGGTATGCATTCAATATTTTTGCCTTTTTTTTGGTTGACAAGTTCCTCCATATTTTTAGTCATTCAACTAATACAGGGATGGATCTATAATGTAATTTATGATTTTAAATAATTTAATATTTAGGTCAAATATATAGATAATTTTTTTTTAACTTATCAGTAGATTTTATTTAGATAATTACACTATAATATATTTCAATGATACATAAAAAAGTGTGTTAATTAAAGATTTTCAACTAAAAAAATTATGTGTATGTTTTCAAATAATTATTACATAGATAAATTAATCATTTAAAATATGATATTTATTTAATTAAATGTATTAGTCTTTATAAATCGTAAAATCTCATATCTATTTTAATTGATGTCAATATAATAATAATGAACGCTTAAGAATCAACAACAACAACAACATATCCAATGAAATCTCATAAGTGAGGTCTGAGGAGGATAGAATATACGCAGATCTTATCACTACTTCAACGATAGAGAGGTTGTTTCCTAGAAATTCTCGTCTAAAAAATCAATAATGAACTCCTAGAGTGTGATAAGAACTTTAAAGTCAAGGTTTTGAACAGAAAAGATACCTTCTTGGTTTGACTAATCACTTTAAAAGATCTATTAATGTGATGATGTGAAAAGTGATTAATTAACTTGATTAAACATATACCAAAGACCATACCAAACTCCTTTAATCAAAAGTAACTTAATTAATCTCATTATTATGCAATTTGTAGTGATGATGACATGTTTCCTTGGTGCTGACTTGGTTAATTATATTTATGTGTCTTGATAATGACAATTAGTGGAAAAAGAAAAAAGAGGAAGAAGAATTGGTCAATTCATGAGAAATAGGATAATTAAAAATGTTGTCATAGTTTGGCACTTTGGATATATATTTTTTAATTACATTTACAAAATTAAGAAAAAAATTACACGGATAAACACTAGTTAATTAGCTAATATAGCTATAGTTTGAATTAATTACGGTTTGCGACAAATATCTATCTGTAATTACAATTTGAGTTTTGTATAATTCGCACAATTTATATATACAAATACTGTGTGATTATACAAAAGCTATGCGCGAATCAAATTGTATAGTGAAATATACAAACGCTATGAATTGTATAGCAAATTATACAAACGTTGTGCATGAATTGCATAACGAAATATACAATTGTGAATTGCATAGTGAATTATACAAACATATACAAACGCTACACGAATTATACAAACAATGCTATAACCATAGTTGTAAAATGTAATTACCCAAATTATAGCTATAGAACATATATAATTAGGCTTTATATGTTTGTCGTCTATGAAATTTACTCAATTTTTTTTTTTACAAAAGATGAGGAATCGAGTCCTTATCAAAAAAGTAATGTGACGACTCCTCCTGATGGACTCACATACTCAGATATTGTCTATGTCATGGTCAACCAGTTCGCTCCTTTTTAATCCTTCTTCACGCTACAGCGCTATGAAGAATCGAACCTGATACCTCAAGCTCCTTTACCCTCTCCAAAAGGAGTCGCCTACTTAGACCGCAAATCAAACTACTCTTGATTATTACAATTAGCTTGGGTGTATTTTAGTCATTTAACGTACACATCTGTCCTAATCAAGACTTAATTTATCCTTCTCAAATTTAATGTTTTTGGTTCCCAAATACATCAAAAAGAGATGACTTTTTATTGCCAGTATTAATGAGCTCAGAAAATTTAAAAAATACAGCCATTTTAATTCACCTCAACTAGAATTGATTAAAATTAAAATGTTGTAATGGTAGTTGAAAAAAAATAAAAAAAATGTACATATATTAAGGTCATGTTAGTGATACTTTTAATAATATAAGATTTTATGTTTTATATATACTTAGAGAATCGTCTCGATCGTTGATCGAAATAAATAATATTGTTGGATTTTTAAATTCGTCATATTTGGCGAAATTTTTTTCGTGTAGAAAAAGTTCAACGATTATAAATAAAGGATGATTCTTTCTAACTTGATAGTATTAACTATGTAGTCATAAGGGTTTGAGAATTTTGTGTAGGAAGATAAACGGTGAGTCACAAGTGTCGTGTTAAGACACTTGTGGGAACATCTTTGTATTCCGAGCGAATTATGTAAGGTTATTTCTCTCGATATTTTGTACTATCTTTTATATAGTGGATTATTCATCTCCTCTTATGAATGTAGGTCAACTGATCTAACCATAATAAATGTTTGTGTCACGTTTGGTATATTTTTCGTTTGTCTCCTTACCCATGGTCATTGAGATTTGTTTTGCTAGATTTTGCAAGACATTTAATTATTTCAATCCTAAAATAATATCACGTAATAATAATAATAATAATAGTTTTATTTATTTATTATAATGCAAGGGGCACAATTTAGTGTTGTTGCCTGTGTGAAGGTCGATTCATTATGTTTACCTATACAACGTAAACTTGAAGACACACACCTACACACCAATAAAGTTAGTGTGCTTTATTGACTATACTCCATTGAAATGGATGTATACAATTAATCTCCAAATAAATTCAAGAATCGATGAGTCACATGAAACTTAGATGACGAGGAGTTGAGTGTACGAACAACTTTGATATCGATAGTTGAAAAGAAAAAAAGTTATGTATATATAAGGTATGGTGATACTTTCAAAATTTGCGTTCTTTTTCCGAAAAAATTGTACGAATTTCATTTAAAACAAATAATATGACACTATGTTAAAAATATCTTTGAATTATTTTGACTTCACGATTCGTGCATGGATATATATCATTTAATTGTTAGAAGCGGATACGATATCCCCAGATCAACGAGCATGGCTTGTACTCGGACCTGCACCACACGCAGATGCAAAAAAGTAGGGGTGAGTACCAGACATCTTTTGGGATCTTCTGTAGTCTCCTTCTGTCTATTTAGCCGTCCTTGTATTCAGACACTGACTTTGTATATATCTAATTTGTCTTGTATTTAATTTGTATTGTCGCATTGTGATTCTGTGTATATTGATATTTTAAGTCAATAGTAGCTCTGCACAGGCGACTTACAGGTCTTGGGATAGGTTGTTCTTGACTTATAATATGACGTGTTATTAGCTATCATTATGCATATTTATTATTGGACAGGTATCATAGGTAGTCGGTTGACTTGCCAGTAGATGGAATCTAACAGATACTATCATAATCTAAAAAGTTGAATCGTGACAAGTTGATATTAAATAATTGTACCATTTCTTTGTACCTAGACTAGAAAAAGTTTGTCCCCAATGGAACTATAATGTTGTCTAGTAATTAGTAGCCCTATAATCACTTTGTCCAATAGTAAACACAAAAGGAAATTAACAAAATCAATCTAATTTAATTACTACTACTTATATCTTTGACTAGATTCAAAGACCTTGCTAAGATTAGAGCTAAATTAATAATTTTTTCTTGTAATTATGACAAGTGGGTGAACTATAATGTTGTATTCAGATCATGTCCAAAAAATATTAAAATAAAAAATAATGTCTTACAAGAGTTTCTTCAATTGTAAAATTATGTACCTAATTTTTTATAATAAGTTTGTCGTATTCTTCTTGAGACAGAAAGATAAGATTTACAAAACATAGTTTTCCACGTATTAATAATTTTTATACACTAATCACTCATTTCATTGGGATTAGTGTAACAATCCATTCCGTTAGTGATATTGTCCGTTTTTGGCTAGGGTCTAGGTCCTCAGGTTTTAAATCACGTCACTAGTAGGTAAGACTTGTTTATTTATATACTCAACATCTCTCATGTGTTTTGCCGATGTGGCCTGTGGGACTTCTCATCTCAATACACTCCCTCTATGGACTCAACCGTCTCGCTGAGGTTTGCCCCACCGTATGGGATTCACCTAGACTCAACACTAAGGTTTGCCCCGCCTCACCGGGATTTGCCTAAACTCAGTTGAACTCTGATCCACATCGACAAGACTGACACAGGAGTGACTCTGATACCATCTTTAACAGCTAGCCCGCTAGTAATATTATCCGCTTTGGGCCTAGACCCTCACGGCTTTAAAACGCGTCACTAGTAGTCATAGGTAAGACATGTTTATTTATATACCTAACATCTCTCTTATGTTTTGTCGAATTTCTCATCTTAAGATAAATTGTTACAATTAATTATTTTACAATTATTATTATACTTAATATGTAGATAAAATAATACGATAATCTCGAATTCATGAACATTAGTTATTTCAGAATTGTAGTGAAAAAAATTGCATAGATCTTACTTGGATGAGTAACTATTTTTTGACTCTTAATGCATAGATTTAATTTAATCGAGATTTAATAAAAATATTGAATATCGAGTAGAAAAAAATATTTAAAATTATTTGTATGAGTCAACTATACATCTATATCGTTTTGCACGTCCTTATTTATGTGAAGAAGTTTCTCTCACAAACATAATTACCACCTTGCACGTCTTTAGTCCCTTTTTTGAACTACACGTCTAAACTTTTAAATTTGTTCAAATTCCATTCTTGTTTATGGATAATGTTTCTCTAAATTTAAACTTTAAGCTACATTTAAAAAAATAAAAAACTAGTAGCAATTATATTTAAGGATTAGGTTCTTTGAGGATAATTAAAATGGTAAAGTAAAGAACGTGAAGTTCATCATGAAAAATTTATTTGTTCAAAGAAGTAAAATTACGAGCTATATTGTGTAAGATTTCTCATATTTTTCACTAACTTCAATGAGTGGTTGAATTAAATCTTTGAGGAACGTGATGGATATATGAATAGAGTCACTTAATTCTTAACTAGAGGTATCAAATCGAATTGTGAGAATGATAAATCCTTATTAGAAATCATTTTTCCTTTAAATGAGTCATATGCAACACAAATATGAATTCAACCAATGGTGATTTCAAATATCAAATAATTGTAAAGAAAAGACCGTTGATATAGTGTTTCGAGTGGAGATAGAACAAGATTAACCTGATCATTTATTAACACACATTTGAATACCTCAATTTGTTTTAGTATTGTGTCAATTGAATAGTATAGCTTATAAAATACTCATCTAGACAACTTTAAAATGTATGTGTCATGTTAGTGTCCATGAGACAGTGAAAACGAGTTGATCGAGTGTTTAGTTGTCAGTTGAAATCAAGTTGAGATGTTTAGATGTATATTCTCAAAATTAGAATACTTGTGTTTTCCACAACAAAAATCAAATTTAAATGTCTATTCATGTATTATGGATATATACATGTGTGTGCATATGCTTGTGTTGGTGCCAATTTTTATTTTTAATGTGAAAAAAGAGTATGAGCGATACACGCTTGAAGATGAACGATTCAATTCAACTCACATTCGAAGAGTCCACTCAAATTTGGACTGAAAAAGTAGTGATGGTGATGTTGAGGAACACAAAAGGGCAAAATCTACGAGATGGACTCTCAGAACAGTATACAATGACTCCAATCAAGTCTAGAAGGTATTATATCGTCACACCAAGTTGAGGCACTTGACGGTGTACAGAAAAATGCTATAACACAATAAATTACAGAACTTATATGCACATTGACAGAGTCTAAGGCAAAAAGAGTTATTGAACAAAATAAAACTGTTGAACATAGTCCTTTTGTTCGTCATTTTTCTCAAAAAATAAAAAAACAATGTTGTTTGTCATTTTGTTCTTCATATTAAAGAACAAAGCGACGTCGTCCATCATTTTTGTCAAAAAAATTAAAATAAAATGACACAATTCATCATTTTTAGCAATTCAGTCCAACTCTTTTTGAAAAACGTCCAGCACAAAAGCAATAAAAGTAACTGCTCCATTTTTTCCGTCTTTTTGGATAAAGAAAGACACAATCCATGGCTTTTCGATA
The DNA here is from genome assembly GCA_038996855.1 of Solanum aculeatissimum. NCBI lineage: Eukaryota > Viridiplantae > Streptophyta > Magnoliopsida > Solanales > Solanaceae > Solanum > Solanum aculeatissimum. The sequence goes on along the minus strand of JBCEWC010007351.1, from coordinate 8,130 downwards.
TTTTTTATTTAGTAGTAATAATGGTTGTATGCATTATTTTTCTGTATCTAAGAAAAATGATGTATTTTACAATTATGGCAAGGGGATTAACTTTCTCCAATAATGTCTCATACATAATCTAATGTTGTACATGGGCTATATCATAAAAAATTCTTAGAAAATAATTAATTTTTTCTAAGAATTAAAAATTACTCATTTTTTTATTAAAAAAAAATTAAAATTTTGGCACCAAAGTGAAGATTAATGATATCAACACACTTTTTCTTCCTCATGATGATGACCCTAATAACATCAACACACTTTTCTCCTTTTTAATCAAAGGAACGTGACCGCAATGACTTCCCATATATTCAAATATCGTCCATCCAATCAAACGATAAATATTTATCTGTATCAGATGTGATTATATCAAATCGATTAATTCGAATTATAAGTATAGTTAATTTAGTAAAAGTATAAATTAATTAATTATCTATAAGTGATAGTTGTGTGTATTCAAGCACATATTATACACTTATTAATTTAATATAAATATTAATATGAGTTAATTGTTCATCTAACTATTACAGAATTATTAATGACAATTCTACTTTAAACTATTAAGTGCATATACATCCCAGCGAGAAGACGTGAAAGATTGAGTATAACAGGTACGAGGATAGATAGAGGTAGTTGGATAAGATATGACACATGTGTACCTTAATTATCAAAAATATGAATCTAAAAATGAATATTTAGAGGTGAAGGATTACAATAAAAAAATTAATTTGTAGGTGGTCGTGCATTTTATATTCCTTATCCGTATTATTTGTATTACCCTCTTACTGATCTTGTCTTGTGATTTTACTATCTCCTTGATTTCGACTATCGTAGTATTTGTTATTGTTGTTGTTCTCTTTTCCATTATTTTTCAATATGGATTCTTTACTACTGTAGCTATTTTTACATGTTTGATTTTCAAATATATTTTATTTGACTTAAGAGTCTACTGAAAAAATAACCTCTATCTTTAGGTGTGAGATTACGTGCACACCACTCTCCAAGGGTGGAGCCACCTTATGTCGCCTAGGAGGTTCCTTTTCGACGAAAAATTATATTATTTATACATAGTTAACATTATTTTTTTATCACTATATGGTAAATGTCGAACCCTCTTTGTCAATTTTATGTGTTTATTTTTTCAAATTATCCTGACTCCATCACTGCCACCCTCCCTAAACCTCACTCGTGAAATATATCGGAAACAATGTTAGTCAAATTTGGACCCTACTTTTCCAGCTGTACATGCAATCCATGGACAACATCCTAGTCCCGCGAAGCACAGAGTCAAACCTCGTATTTTTTTCAGGTGAAAAAAAAAGAAAAATATCTCTCCAATCAAAGGTTACTTTCGTAAATTCAGCCACTCACCGTCTCTTAAAAAGAGTAAAATACCCACCCGATTCGTTTTTGTCACTTGTCAATACCCATATCGCTCTTTTAACCCGCCACATCATCTTCCAATCTTTTATCTCCACGTCACCTCCAAATCTCCACCGTCCATTTATATCCAACGGCTGATCCTTCAATATTCTAGACTTTTCCATGTAATAAACCTCGCCGCTTTAACCATGGTTAGTTAACGCGCAAAAAAATAAAGAAGAAAAAGATAAAATAAATTAAAATTAATAAATCCAATGTTGGATATATAGATACAGAATATTGTAAAGACGAGAAAAATAGGGAGAGAGAGAGAGAAGAAGCAAAGAGAAGAGGGTTTTTGGTGGCTTCGGACGAATCGTGGCCGTTGATTGCCCTTATAGGACGGTGTACATCGCTGAACGGAAGTATTCATTCGGCGGTGAAGAGAAAGGTGCTGGAAAAAGGGAGATACAGAGGCGCGATCTCTCTCAGATCTGGCCATCTGGTAAGTTTTTTTTTAAGTATTGATTTCGGATTTCGTTTATGTGTTGTTGTTGTTGTTGATTTGTTAGTGGTGTACGCGGTGTTAGTGATGTTTTCACTGTTTGAGTTTTTTGTTTTCAAGTAGTTGAATGGGAATGGGAGTTTTGAGTAGTAAATGTGAGTAATCGATTGTGTTTTTATGTTATTGGATGAAAAAAAGAGAGTTTCGAGTGTTTAATGTTTGTTATATCTTAGATGAACTTGATAATAGTGTGTTTGTTGATTTGCTTGTGTATGGAAAACAGTTTTAGTTTTGAAATGATTTATAGATTTGCATTTATTGTGAAATTAGAGCTAATTGATATAGGATCTTCGAACTTTTTTTTAAGCTATATTGTGAAATTAAGGATTGTTAAACTTAGCTTTTAGTGTTTAAGAATATTGTTCATTTGGATTCTTTGAAGATCTTATGAGCCTTGTTATTGGTGTTGGTGTTGTTTCGAATAAGCAGTTTGTTTTGTGTAAAATGTTATATTTGGTGGATTTTTGGCTTTTGGTGATTTCTTGATCAAGTACATAGGTTAATTTAATGTTTCATGTGTTTAACAGATTGTTGTTCAGTGCTATAATACGCATCAGCAGATGGCTCTCTCGATGTAACATTTGAGATCTACATCATTCGCTGTTCAAATCTGACGTGCGAGTGATAGTGTTCTTGTGTCCAGTGGTGACATCTTTGGGGGTTTGTTTTTGATCCTCTTTTCCCGATTGATGATCGTTTCTGGATTGATTCTTTTGGTGGTTGGTGCACAATCGGCTTCTGAGTGTGTCGGGAAGCTCTCTTCTGCCACCAGCTTTTTTTCTGATTGTGACTTAGGGCGGTGTTTGTTGTCCTTGTATGTCTCCTAAGTTGGACAGTCCTGTTCAAACCCAGATGGCTGTAGCAGTATTTAAGAGTCCTCTTGGTGGTGAGTACCATGGAAGCAGTAGGATGGAAGGGAAATCTACTGGTAGGAGACGGGTTTTTGTGCAAACTGACACTGGTTGTGTACTGGGGATGGAGTTAGACCGTAGTGACAATGCTCATACTGTCAAGAGGAGGTTGCAGATCGCCCTCAATGTTCCAACTGAGGAGAGCTCTTTATCATTTGGAGATGTGGTGTTGAAGAATGACCTTAGTGCCATTCGGAATGATTCCCCTTTGCTGCTGACAAGGAATTTTATGCACAGAAGTTCATCAACTCCATGTCTTTCACCTACTGGGAGGGATGTCCAACAGAGAGATCAGAGTGGCCCTATAGAAATACTGGGGAATTCTAGTCACTTTGCCAAGACAAAACAACTTGTCAAGGAGATTGTGAAGGCTGTCAAGAATGGAGTTGATCCACTTCCAGTCCATAGTGGACTTGGAGGTGCATACTATTTTAGAAACAGCAGAGGTGAGAGTGTTGCTATTGTCAAGCCAACAGATGAAGAGCCATTTGCACCAAATAATCCTAAAGGTTTTGTTGGCAAAACTCTTGGACAGCCAGGCTTAAAACGTTCAGTTAGGGTTGGTGAAACAGGGTTTCGGGAGGTTGCTGCATATCTTCTTGACTATGACCATTTTGCTAATGTGCCGGCCACTGCATTGGTGAAAATCACTCATTCTATATTCAATATCAATGATGGTGTTAATGGAGACAAGCCTCACAGCAAGAAGAAACTTGTCAGCAAGATTGCATCTCTGCAACAATTCATCCCTCATGATTTTGATGCCAGTGACCATGGAACATCAAGCTTCCCTGTTGCTGCTGTGCACCGGATTGGGATATTAGACATCAGGATTTTTAACACAGACAGGCATGCAGGAAATCTTTTAGTTAGGAAGCTGGATGGTGTCGGGAGGTTTGGTCAAGTAGAGTTAATTCCCATTGATCATGGACTCTGTCTACCAGAAACGTTGGAAGACCCATATTTTGAGTGGATTCATTGGCCTCAGGCTTCCATTCCATTTTCAGATGATGAACTCAAATACATAGAGAATCTTGATCCTGTTCGTGACTCTGAGATGCTGAGAAGTGAGCTCCCTATGATTCGCGAAGCGTGCCTTCGTGTCTTGGTCCTGTCCACCATTTTCCTCAAGGAAGCTGCTGCTTATGGGCTTTGCCTTGCAGAGATTGGTGAGATGATGAGCAGGGAATTTCGTCGTGGGGAAGAGGAACCGAGTGAGATTGAAGTAGTTTGTTTGGAGGCAAGACGGTTGATTGCTGAGAGAGAGATTTTGTCTCCGAAGGCTGAAGTTGATGAGGAGGATTTCCAATTTGACATAGATTATGAGGATGCAGGATATGGTTTTAGTCCAAAAATGGCCTCTGATGACTTCGCGAGCAGGAACCCGTTTCATTTGCCATTCGGAGGAGGAAATGGCCGCACTCTACTCTTTAAGCTAGATGAAAGCATTGAGGAGGAAGAAAGTGAAGAGGAAGAGGAAACAAGCTTTAAGTATGTTCCAGCCCCCGCAAAGAATGTGGTTGAGTCGAAACTATCAATGTCCATGAAGAATGTTAGTTTAGGCGACAAGAACCAGAAGCATCCTTATTTTTCTGGAACAAAACCAGAAAATGCCTATCTTGCTAATTCTTCATCTGGCCACAGGAGTGCGAATGAGCAGCTTCCTGTGAGTTCCAGCTTTGTGAAGCTAGCAGATATGGATGAAGAGGGATGGCGTCTGTTTCTAGAGAAGTTCCAGGAGCTGCTGTACCCAGCTTTTGCCAAGCGCAAGTCGGTCGCCCTTGGTCAGAGGCAGATACAAAGGCTTGGGACTTCTTGCCAGTTTTGAGATTACAAGGTGGTAACTACTACGACATCTCACTACTAGTATTATGAGTTAATGCCTAAATAACTCTGCGCTGGCTGTTGGAAGTGTAAGGAATTCTAGCTTAGGTTGGTTTAAGTGGTTATGTGCTCCCTTGAAGAAGTTATTATAGGGCGGCAGTAGCTTTTGATAGGAAATGCTGTAAATATTTTGGAGGCACCTGAGTGGAAGTGCTGAGTAGAGTTGGTGTTTTCTTTTTTTCTGTTTGATGTCTTCATTTTTTTTTCTCCTTTTTTACTTTGTCACGGCGACTGTTAGATAAATAATTTGTAGAATGCAATCTGAAAAAAGTAAAATAAAAAAAAGTTGTGTAAATGTTGGATGTGGTGTTCTTTTCTATGATTTGTTTGTTATCATGTTTACCAGTTATGGTATACTTTGTCATGTAGTGTTCCTCTTTCCATTGCATTGTGCATGACATGAATTTGTTGTGTCCTTCCTCGAATAGTTCAAAAAGTGGGAAGAATGACAGAAAGTGCATTATAGTAGGTCCCTTTGTGGACCAATTTGACCCTTCAGTATACTGAAGAGTTCACACACTATAACATAACAGTGGTAGCATGTGTTTGTGGCCAAGAAAATTCATGTTTGTTTGATCCAATTTCCAGGAAAGTGGACCCAAGTGTGTGCAAAGACCTAATGATATTTGCTTGTCAAATGTCATTCTTGAATGGCATCAATGGCAAACTAGTAGAGTGGAGGAACCCCCAACGTATGGCCTCGGCCCTCGAGCGGTCCAAGTGGTCATACTTGTGCTAGCAGAAAGTATGACAGGTATCTTGTGAAATTAATCGAGGTGGTATTTATAGAACGAGAGAAGATTGTAAACGTTTAAAACAAAGTAAGATCACAAAAGTGATAAGCTTGAAAGTTTGGTGGATGTCTGCATCAAAAAATGGTCATTCTTTTTTTAGCAATCGTGAAACGGTTTTATATAAATGAAAAATAAAAGTTTACAACATATAATACATAAAAAGATTTATTTTGGCTGCTCAGTGTTGACTAGAAAGAAAAAGCAAAAGGAAATTAAAGAAAATAAATAAATAAATAACTTAAAAATATAATTGGATGAGAGCAAACGTGGCAACCTCATCTCTTATTGGGCTTGATTTGTACTGTATAACCTATTGCTTTGAGTTGGTGGGGGGAGGGGGAGAAAACTTTGTGGGTGTTACATGTTGACATTTACTTATACTTCCAATGTCATATTCCTACTTAGGTATAAATTCGGGAAAAATTATGTGGATAAGCAAATATATACTAGTTGATTAATTAATATAATTATAGTTTAAATTAATTATGGCTCGCGGCAAACATCTAGTTGTAATTGTATAATTTGCATGATTTATACAAATGTTGTGTGCGATTTTACAAACATTGTGTGCGAATTAAATTGTATAGTGAAATATACGAACACTATGAATTGTATAATGAACTATACAAACATTGTGTACGAATTGTATATCGAAATATACAAATGCTATACAAAACTGTGAATTGTATAGCGAATTATACAAACGTTGTTATAACTATAGTTACGAAACATAATTACCCAAACTATAGCTATGAAACATAATTAATGTATTGTTGAGTGGCTATATGAGAAATTCCTCATAAATTTACTCCTTCCATCTCATATTAGTTGTTTAATTTTCTTTACACGCCCTTGAAGGGATCATAAATAATACGGATAATTTTACTAGTTTACTCGTGAAAATAAAAAAAATTTATAATTAATTTTATATTGGTTTTTGCAAATTGACAAATTTAGAACAACTATTTATACTTCCTTGTTTCTTTTTGTTGTTGTCATTGTTTCTTTTTTGAGAGTCAAACAATATGAACTTTGATTAACACTTTAAGATTTTTTTTTAATCATATTGATATGAATTTTTTTTTTGAAATTTTTAGCACTTTTTGTATAGTTTTTGAATATCTAAAATTTAATTTAACTTTAAAAATTAATTAAATTAATTTTCGAAAAATGCAACATGACAATTAAAAAGAAGTGAAAGTAATAGTAATAATGTAGCCAACATATATGAGATGAAGAGAGTACATTTTTACCCAATTTGAAAAGCAACAAATCAATTTTTTTTCATAACAATATCGTTTATCAAAATATCTTTAATTTGACTGATACAGAATATATATATATATAATATAACATAATAGTAATTACGTACTTCTAAAAAAAATAAAATCAACAACTCTAATACGTGTGTATATGTGTGGCGCCGGCACAATTGGCTATTTCGAGCCACTTGCGTCCATCGTCGAATTACATGTTTGAAATTAAGACGTAATAATTATTTTATACGTGTGTTGTTAAAATTGAACACACAAGAACATGGTGTGTGGGGTGGGTGGGGGTGGGGGAGGTCATAATTGTCTATTTGTTTCATTAAATAAAGGTTGTTCTCAAGAGAATGACTAATTAAAGGGTTATATTATTCTTATTAAAGCTTGCTCATCTTGAAAATTATCTTATTTATGTCATTTCTTAAATTATAAAATTCTTCTTAATTGATGTAATTAACTAGGACATTGATAACATCCACTCAACTACTTTTAGGAACTTTGGACCTATTGAAAACTCCAAAAACTTTTATTTTCTTCCATCTGAATTTCAATTAAGCAGGTTCAAAATTTGAAAAAGTAAAGATACGAACTAGTCGAAGGGGGTTTTGGCATTTACTATATATACATAAAAAATAATTTTAATCATGTATAAATAGCGGCGAAGCCAAATTGGGATAGGGAGGTTCATCTGAACCCCCTTCGCTGAAAAATTATACTATTTATATATAGTAAAAATAATTTTCTATGTGAATATAATAGATATCGAACCTCCTTCGCTTAGTTCGTGTGTATGCCTCTTAAAAATTTGAACCCCTTTAACTGAAATTCTGGCTTTGTCACTATTTATAAATAGTATAATTTTTCGTCTAAGAGGGTTCGCATGACCCTCCTAGCCATAAGTGGCTCTACCCTGACCGGAAACAGTTCTCTATCTTTATAAGATAGGGATAAAATTACGTACATATCAATCTTCTCAGATCTAATTTGTGAAATTATATTAGATATGCTATTGTAATTATTTAAATATTTTTACACGTCTTTCATTTTTTATAAAATGTTTGAAGTTTTGTACGATTGAACTTCAATTATATATGCATGTCTTCCAAAAGACAAAATGTACTAAAGATTCTTGCATATTTGTAGAGTTGTGGGTACTTAAACAGAGATTAAAAGGGCAAAAAACAAAAAGAAAAGGTTTGATTCTATATCCTACTTTTATATATATATATATGTTGGTGAAATTACAAATAATTACAAAAAGAAATAATAATTACAATTAACAATTGAAAAAAGTAAAAATTGAAGAA
>JBCEWC010007350.1:0-21553 GCA_038996855.1 Solanum aculeatissimum | reverse complement strand
ATGTTTTCCCCAAATTTCCTTCAAAGCTTCAACAATGGTGTTCTTGGTGCTTGAGAGAATTTGATGAAGTTTAAAAGAGTTAAAATATATGAATGAGGGTTAGGGTTATATCCACTAGTTTTAAGGGACTTTGGGAAGCCTAAAAAGGGCCTAGGGATCAACCAAATTACAACTTAATCCTTACAGAGGTGGAAAATTCATTGAACTCAGGGCCAGACGGAGGCCAAAACGGCCCATTCAAGCTCTCACATTCTGTATAACTGCTCCCTCAGACTTTCTTTAGTAAAATTTCAGCCCACAACCTTTCCAAGGCTCTGCTCCACTTAATGGACCACCAAACGGTCCGTTTGAGGTCTCATGGACCGTAGGGTGGTCCGTGGACCCTAACTTAGTTTTTGGGGTGGGTCCTGGCCACCCCCAGATCTCTGGAACATATCACGAAATCCCAAATGGATCATGAAAAGTTTCATGGTCCGTCTCACATGCCTTGGGCCATTTTCAGGGCCCCTTTCCAGTGTCTTCCAAATTTTAGGCAGTCTCACTCTCTGGGCCATAACTTTCTCATACAAACTTGGAATTGAGTGAAACCAGTTTAGTTGCAAAGATACTTCAAAGAGCTTAAATTTGATATGTAGTAGACTACAAGGTTCAAGCTACATCAAAAGGTATGGGTCTGTGAAGTTCACTGTCCAAACACCCTCTCTAGGCCCCAAAATGACCTATTTTGCGTTCGACTACCTAAAATCAACCCGTGGCCACAAAAGTTTAACCACGACCATTATAACACCATACAAGACCTACCATAAGAGGTTTCAGAAATTTTCGGGTCGTTACAAGTTATTATCCCCCTGCTTGAACCATTGCAATTGAGTCTTTTGCTTAAGAATAAAATCTTCTAATTTCAAATATTTAATGTACTCAACAGTAAAGGCCTGAAGCTTGCTTCTATTTTCAATAGAGTTGACCTCAATAAACTACTCTTCGGCCTGCCTAACCTTCTCTTCAAATTCTCTAACCTTTGAAAAATGTCTCCATATTTATTTTTGCACCACTCATTAAGAGTTGAAGCTAGTCTCTTCATCTTCAAATGAAAAACCCACATTGGATTTCCACTTCTAGATTTGTCCCAACAATTCTTGACAGTGTCTATAAAGGTTTTGTTGTCCACCCAACAATTGAGGAATTTGAAGTACCTGATAGTGCTTTCCTATCTATCTAAGATTTCCATGAGCAATGGGTAGTGATCTGACCCAACTAATGAGAGATGAAAATGGTAGTTTTATGCATAATATCCAACCACTTATCATTAACCATATCCCTATCTAGCCTTTTCAATATCCTAGCATCTATAGATCTATGATTGCACTAAGTAAATTTCTGTCCGTTAAATCCCAAGTCCATTAGATTACATTATTATATAGTGCTAATGAACTCTAGACTTATGTTTATATAATAAGGCATACCCCCTTGTTTTTCATCCACAAAGGTGATAATATTAAAATCACCTATGGTACACCAAGGAGTAGAGTTATTAGAGAATTGGATAAGTTTTTCCCATAGGGGTCTTCAGAGATGATCTCTACATTAACCATAGATGACAACCAAGTTGAAGCTTTCAGGATAATCAACATGTTTCCAAGCACAGGTTACTTGCTGATCATTCATGTCCAAGAATGTTCCCTCAAAATTTGAGGTTCAAAAAACCCAAATCTTACCATTAGGATTGCATATAGCATGATCCAAGTTCAATAGGATCCTACAGGTGTTAATTTGGGAATTATCTACAAAAGTCTCAAGAATAGCAATCATAGAGAGATTCTGCATTTTCTTGAGTTATTGGAGTCTTTCCAATGCACCTTTTGTGTTAATGCTTCTAGCATTCCATCAAATTCCATTAATTATTATAATCCTCTACTTTTGGATCTAGTGTGAGGTCTACTAGTATACTAGTAGATGTACTGGTTCCTGTTTGTTGACCAGTGATTCTTTGATCTTTCCTCCCCCTTTGGATAGGCCTTATTTCCCTAAAACATCTTAAACCTCCACCTATTGATCAGTGAGTGATGTGGGGTCAAAGCCTCGTATAAGGTGATCACTAGTTTCCTCATCCTCATCAACATAGTGGTTGTCATGATCAAGTTCCTCTTCAGAATGCACCACCTCATATTCATTTATATTTTTAGGAGGTGTTCTAAGTGTTGTGTTAAGTATGCCAGATCCTTTAGGATTATGATTATTACTCTTCTCCATAACTTATCTTTCTTGTCTTCTTTTGATGACATCTCTTTTCTTTTTACTCAACCTGTATTGGGACTTGTTACTAGGGGGATTTTGTTGATCAACACCCAACTGTCTGGGACTTTAAAAGTTAGTCTCCTGCTAGTTAATCTTTGATGGATTATTAGCAACACTAGATTCTGGATTTGTAATGTCAGCTTCCTGAATATTTTATTGTTGGCTCTGATTGTCCCTGGTTCTATTCTGAACTGCAACCTTTTGCCTTACCTTAGGAGTATCAATAAGGAGCCCATCATCCTAACCATTTTGTTCAACCTACTTAAAGCTCTCAACATTAACCTGACTACTTTGATTCTACATTTGCATGTCACTCTTCATATACTTAGTTTCCACACTTGTATCTTTTTGAAAGTTTCCAACATACATAAGAATATATTGTATAGTTGAGGCATCAAAAGGGGTTGCAAAAGATCTAAGGTCACTCCTAGCATCAGTGAATTGGTTCTTATACAGAACATGAGATAAAATCCCCCAAGGTACCCCTTTCTACAAGTTAGTGGGCTACTCCTGGTCTTTTCAAATCAACCCTCCTTCAACTTCTATATTAGCAGAAACAGTAACAATATGAGAGGGATTATGGGGTATAGGGACCATTAAGTCATTAGCTGTGGTGAATAATTATTTGTTGCTATCTTTTCCCTGACTCTTATTATCATCCTGACTAGTGCTTATCTCTTTAGGAATATTTATATCCTCCAATTCTTTATTCAGTTGATCCTGCAACTCCAAATTAACAAATGTTTTATGAATAGGAATGCCATTAGAAGTCATACCTAGTAAATGTTCTTGTAGGTAATCATTAGTCTTTTTTTTCTAAGTTGACACATGCCTATAGACCTTGTTGGGCTAACTGGTAACCTGATTTCTACCATTTCTCCTCCTCTGAGTGTTCCATTAATCATCTTTTAATCTACTCAGTTCATGTTTTGCTTTTTTCGGAGGACAATAAGAAAGTGAAGCTTCATTGTGTAATTGAGCTTCCTACTGATAGTTGAGGTCCTTCTTAAATTGAGTTTCATCCTGTTCTTTTTGCCAGATTCTATCTTGCTCTTATTTTTCTTTTCTGCCTCATAATATTTCCTTTTCTTGTACTTCTCATCCCTCTTCTTAACAATATATGTATGTTCTATGTGACCTTGTTGCTTACAATAAAGGTAGTAATCAGGAACTCCTTCATACTAGATAGTTTCCCAACTTTCTTGAGTGATATCTTTCTCATCTAGTCCAATCCATATATGAGATGGCCTATATTTGGTGAGGTTAACTTGCACCTTCACTTTTTTCATACTTCCTCTTGTATTTTGTATGAGGCTATGTTTAAATAAAACACCTTACCAATAAATGCTAATAATTCATTAAGAAAAGCCTTTTTATAGCAGTGCCATAGAAACTCAGCTAAACTAACCCAAATAAGGACTATAGGAGTCTCTTCTTCAAGCCTAAACTTAGGGATCAAAGTTTGAATCCGCATGACTTGACCTTCAATGTGCATCCTCTGTTTTGTTCATACAATGACATAGTCTAGTTCATTGTCTATGTCAATGTAGACATGCCTTGCATTTAAATGAGCAATTTTCACTCTACTTGTCAGTTGAGTTTGGAGAATGAAAATTTTCCTTATCAACTCCACTTTAGGCATAGTGCTACTAAATTTTCTTATGAGAGTAGATCTACAACTTGCAGCCAATTTAATCATGAAGTCATCCTTATTAAAAATAACTATTGGAAGGCCCTGCTTTGTAGTAAATTTAGCCGTAGAAATCTTAATAGGGACCTCATTCCTTTCTTGGTTCATTTTGAGTCTAGCAGCAGGATTGAATAACAATGTAAGGAGCTGGCTCAGAAATCTGATCCTTCTTCAAGTTTTGAACAGGTTACACTATTATGGGTTGCTTACTATTATCATTAGGATTGGCTGGATGAATTAGAGTTCTGCTTTTTTAATTGTTGGGGCCAAGTTTGCTAAAGTTATTGGAAACTTTAGGATAATTATTCAAGTTAATGGGCTAGATCTTATGGACTTGGGAATTATCCTTGTGAGGCTGCTTACTTCCCTGCATCAAAGAAGTTGGCCCTTCACCCTTTTGCTCATTTGCATTAGATTGAAATGAGCATCATAATGCTAATCAAGACATTCTTATGAGTAAACTTAGAAGTTTTAGGTTTAGTGGACATACCTGAATTTCTGTTCTTATTCTAATCATGTTTAATGGTTTTTCCTCCACATGTTGCTTGTCTTTACCATTGGGATTATTAAGGCTATTAACGTTCTTGTCTTTGGATTTTTTCACGATACATTAAATCACAACCAAAAAAAGAGATTCTTATTCGATACAAAAAGATATTTTTCGGATAAACCCTTTTAGTTTAGAGAATAGGCTAATAATATAGTGCGAAGATATGTTCCGAAGATATTGTTGAATGATATGCTTGACACATGTGGGTGATCTAGTGTTGCTCTACAATTCAAGGTTATAATTATTTTTGGGCAAGTTGAAGTCCAAGTGGTCTGGTCCTTTTAGAGTTTTTAGAATTCTAGGAAATGGAGTCATCGAAGTGGAAAACAAAAAGGGGAAAGGTTTCAAGGTGAATGGGAAATATTTAAAAAAGTATTTTGGAGAACCACTGAACGTGAGATTGGTTGATGTAGTGTACTAGAATGAGGCCTAAAGAAGTTGGCCACGTCATGCCACAACATTAAATAAGGCTCTTCATGGGAGAAAACTCAAGGTTTTAGTGGTTTTCAGTAATGTATGTTGTGTGTGCAAGTACACAAAAGTGAAATTTTGAGGTGTGATCAATTGGTGACGCAAGGTAGAGAATCGGTGGATCACCAAAGTGACTCAAGGACCATGTTCTTCACCACTTTTTGGGTCAAATTGTTTCCCTGGGGTTACTATGAATTTCGACGATTAATGTCCTCATTTGGCGCATCGTCGATATTGTTCAACAATGCACAGGAAGACCACATTTTGGTGCGTCAAACTAGCCTTGGTTTTTGTAAGTTTGGGTGGTCAAGTACAAATTTGGCACACCCCCAAATGTGTTCGACGGTGTAAGTTGGTATCACCGAAATGTACTGCCCTACCGACCTTTCTTTTATTAAAAGTAAAACACTTTTTCACTTTCACTATTACATATCTTGCCATTCTTCATTCTAGTAGCTTGAGGTTTTCCTTGTTTTTGTTGGTGATTGGGTCTCTATTTCATCATTTGCTCATTGAAGTCATCATTAGTGTCCTATAACTCCCATTTTGGTATGTTCCTAAGGCTTTCTTTGAATTTCATGAACTTTTGAATTGAAATTGGTCGATTAATTTTATGGGCTAATGTTATTAAATAAAAATTGCTTGTTAGTGCTTGTTTTCATTGGTGTATTTGTGGGTTTGAAACCCTGGGTCTCATTGGGGTAATGACTATTATTTTTGATTAGTTGGATTCAAAGAATGAAATTGATTGTGTTTAATAAGTAGGTCAGACATTTGATTGATATTCTTGATGTACAATCATTGTAATGATTTTTAGTGCAATTCAATTGGTTGAGTCATTGTCGATATATAAGCTAATTGTGTGAGTATGAATGCTGAAGCTTGAATGTTGAAATGGTTGGGTATTTTATTGGTTCATCTTGCATGTTATGATGTTGGGTAAAATTTGAGTAATACAAATTCAACCAAGAAACTTGAACTTTCGTGATGATATAGTGGGTGACATCTTTCTTATGGGTAAAGTCGTCGTTTGGATTGAATTCATGCCAAGAGTGTGAAATTTGATTGTCATAGGATTTGATAATGTGATTGGCTAGTTAAATCTGTGGCATGAACTATGAAATTTCCCCTATATTGTTGATTCATTGTTTGAAATTTGAAATTTTGAGAAATTTAGATTGCCTATCATATTTGATGATGGTTTATTTTGCCACCGAATGGCCAAATGCATCACCTTTTTTGTTAGCTTAGAACCATTGGAAACTACCAAATTCAGTGATGATCTACTTAACCATTGAATTGATTCGGTGGTACATTGAATGGAAACATCTATCGTCAAAGTTAATGGTTATTTGAGGCTTAAGTTATTGCAACATTCAACTATGGTCAATTAGACCGTCGAATATGTTCGCGATTCGTTGACTACATTTGGCGAGCTAATTAACCCTAGCCAGTCTATTTTTTTCTAAGGTTTCTTTTTGCATCTATTTGCACATCCTTGCTCCTTGCATATGTTTTTGCTATATTTTGTAGATATGCCACGATAAAAAAATCCAATCTCTTGTAGAAGATATAAGACTGCTCATGCGACACTTATAGCCACGAAAGAAGAGAAATAAAGAGAACGAAGGCCCCATTGAGAATGACAGGGCAAAGGTAAATAGAAGTTGACTGAGCAAGGAAACCCCAGATATGAAAAAGAGAGATCGTTGGAAGTCAAATGAATAGACTCTAAAGATGAGGAAGTTGGGTAAAAGACACTCGTATATGAGCCTACTCCGTCGCATCCAACCACCAAATGCCACCACATTGAAGAGAGATAAAAATGACCCATGATACACTCCTTCAGAATTCCCGAGTTATTTGGGAAACTATTGCACCAGGCCACCTTAACTATTTTAAGGTTGTCGATTTGAGAACCATATTAGAAGAGTGAGGACTTTCTATAAGTGGAGTAATTGACAGGTACCCTGGGGTGTAGGAAACCATTCAATTTCATGGATTCCAATGTTCACCTCGGGACCCTTATATTCCCAATTGGGTACATCAGTTCTACAAGGCATATCCTAGACTTGTACCCAAGAGTAAAGGTCGTGTGAAGATCATCCCTAAGCTAGTCGATATGGTGGAAGTACAAGGTATCCCTATCCTATGTAGCGAAAGAGAGATCAAAGACTTGTTAGGTTGTACATTCCAGACCCATCATGACTTGGCGAATAAGATTGAAAAGAATACTTTGGATGATCTAAAAGGGTGGTTGACCTCGTTTATAAGCAATACAACCGACATGGATAGAAGATGGAGTAGTGATAGAGAAAAAGGAGTTGAACATTCCAGCCCATTATTATGTTCGGTAATCCGTCGAATAAATTCAGTAGGCTAATTGACCCCAGTCTATCTACTTTTTTTTGAGGTTTCCTTTTTACATCTATTTCCATGTCCTTGATTCTTACACATGTTTTTGCTATACTTTGCAGATATGCCATGACAAAAACACCTAATCTCTCATAAACGATCTAGGGCCACTTGTGTGACACTTATATCCGTGAGCACAAAGGAAAAAAGAAATAAAGGCCCCATAGAGAATGATGGGATAAGTATAAATGGAAGATTACTAAGTAAGGACTCCTAGGAAGCAAAGAAGAGGGGTCATTGGAAGTCAAATAGAAAAATTCCAAAGATGAGGAAGATGGGTCAAAGACACTCGTACATGAGCCTACTTTAGTGGATCCAACTACCAAATGCTGCCGCATTGATTAGCAATCAAAAATGACCCATGATCTACTCATTTAAACTTTTTGAGTTATTCAGGAAACTATTGCACTACACCACATCAACCGTTTAAATGTTGGTTGTTTGAGGACCATATTGTAGGAGCGGAGACTTTCTACAGATGGGGTAATTGATGAGTACCTCAAGGTGTGGGAAACCACTAAATTACATGGATTCCAACATTTCACTACACCTTGAGATCCTTATATTCCCAGTTGGGTACATGAGTTTTATGAGGCATATGCATGACTTGTACCCAAGAGTAAAATCTATGTGAAGATTATCCCATAATCCGATCGATGTGGTGGGATTCTAAGGTGTCCCTATCCCGTGTAGCAAATTAGATATCAATGACTTATTGGGTTGTACAATACGAAACTATCATGACTTGGCGGACAAGATTAAAAAGAATACTTTTGATGATCTAAAATGGTGGTTTTCCCCATTTATAAGAAATACAACCCCAACATGTCTATAGGATGGAATGGTGATGGATAAGAAGGAATTGAACATTCCAGCCCATTATCGATTTAGTTTTATTAGTAGCAACCATATGCTATCTTATAATGAATTGATTCTTCGTCATCATAAAGTGATATTGGTTGGGTGCATCATGGATCGAAGGCAGCGGAACCTAGGGTCAATTATAGCCCCAAAGATTCTAATAAGTGATAAACAACAACAAACCTCTCTACCATTCCCTGGTGACAATATGACATTGTGTAGAAGAGCCAAAAAACCAGTTTTAAGATCACTTCATTGGCTTCCACTGATATTAAATGTATTGAGGCTGCGTTTTGGAAGGATGAGAAGGAAAGAGAAAGGAAGAACCCACTTAACACTAAACCAGGTGTTGATGTTTAGTTATTAGAGGCCAGTATATCAGAGTCAGCACATGAGCCAGGTATGCCTTCTTTTCCTACTCTGACCCCATCCTCTATTGCTCCGACCCCTTTATCTTCTACATCTACCCTAACCCAGACACAGGCTTCCACTTCCCAACCCTCAATCACTCAGGCTACCATCTATCATCTAGCCCGGTTGGCAAAATTTACTTATACTTGGCAACGTAGGTCAAGTCCTCCATTCTATCACTGATTGAAAGGGTTGTTGCGGTCGTATTAGCCCCTATTTTAGAAGAGGAAAAAATTAGATGGATCTCCTTGAAGAGAAACATTTTAGGTTGGATAGATTGGTTGTGAGTGTAGAGGGCAACAAGTCTAAATTGGATGCTCTCACCACTCAATTGGAGGCTTTGGAAGCAAAGGGTGGATCTGGTGCTACTTTGACAGTTGCAAAGGCCAATATTACTATGTTGAGGTCCAAGATGGCAAAGTTGAAGTCCACTGACATCACTTCCTTACGGGATTTGGTGGAGGTATCTCCAGAGGCTACTATAGGTTCTACTCCAGGGATTTGGATTAAGAGAGAGAACATTTTCTCTTTCTCGAAGACTGATGAGGAGGAAATATGGGTGGATATTCTTCAAGAGGAGAATGTTGAGCTGATGGATATAAAGAAGGCCATCATTATTGATATTACTCAACCGTCATTCTGGGATTACTCAGTGATAGGGACGAGTGGATCCTCTAGTGCATTTGATCCAGAGCTCGCAAAATCAGAGTCATAGGTAGTTGCACCACATTCTACTATTCAGGTGCCTATTTTGGAGACCACTCCTCAGGATTTGGGCACCAATGCCCCCACTAGCAGTTCCTCAGCCACCACCACAGTCCAATTGACCAGGGGGTCTCTAAAACTCAATCCTTCTCTTATGCTTTTTGGATAGATTATTCTTACATATTGAGGACAATGTTTTTTAGGGGGAGGGGGGGGGGGTAAGTATGTTAGAGTCTTGTTGATGTTAGGTTTTGTTTAGATGTTTGGATATTTTGATGATGTTATCTTTCTTCTGAATTGATGATGTAACTTTTAGACAATTTCTTGTATTTTGGTTTGTAAATATTCTTTTGGATTGTAATAGTTAGTTAGCTTTTCTATTTAATTGTGGTTGATGTCTTGTTAATTTATATGGGTGTGCTAAATTTTCAATCCCTTGTGATTTTTCAAATACCCAAGCATAAAAGAAATTCCATTTTTCAAATGATCGTCTTGTCTCAAATCCCTTAGCAATCTGAGTATTAATTGTAAATATCTTAGATTCAGATAGTGGATGGATGAGGAGCATATATTGACTCACCAATTAATTTATCTCAAGTGAAAATGATCCATGCATGGATTGAAAACATCTTGAGGTGACTAAGTGAGTACTGAGCTTGGATATGCTGTGATCAATAGTTGTAAATACATATTGTGTAGTTAATGTTTGAATTCAGAATCTATTGTGCAATGAGTGATCAGGCATTCATGGAAAGGCATGCTTGTTAAGACCTAGGACTTGCCCGATTTTTCTTGAGGTGTTATCCTAGTGAAGTTCAGATTATGAAGATGACCTTAGGCATTCTTTAGTTTTCTTTTAAGTCCAGTTTGCTAAAATAGTCTCCCTTTGCATCAAGTATATCCATAATGGTCTCCGTTGAGCTTAAGACCTTTTTGTTGGAAGCCACATTACAAGCCTTGAACTTTGATTGAAAACATTACCTTTTGTTGAACACCATTCTCTCCTTGAACTTGAAATTCTGAAAGTATTGGCAAAAAATGTATGCTGGGGGTGTGAAAATAAAGGGTGTCTTCCATTTGAAAGTTTGGGGAAAGAAAAGAGAAATGCAGAGAAAATATGTCACAAAAAAAGAGAAGTTTTTGAAAAAGAAAAGAAGAATTTGATCAAAAAGTGAGACCCTCCAAAAAGGTAAAATGGTTTCAAGTGGGGAACCTAATTCTAAAGTCTGGAATAAAATGATGTCATTGGGGAAAATGAAGTGAGTAAAGGACAAAGAGCCATGAAAATTATATGTAGAGTTCAAGGAGGGACTAGTTACTTGTACCAAAATGTTATACTACCCGTCCCCAAGCTTATATTACAAGCCTAACAATGTCCATCGAGTTTTTAATCTAGATGAGATTGACTAAATATTGATTAAGAGTAAGGACAAGCCTATGGGTGAGAACTTGCATGTCATTTCTCTTTTGGGAGTGCAAGTGTTGTTTGATCCTTAAAGCATTGGGTTCAATTATATGATGTCATGTGTGTGAGGATTTTCTTGATTTTAAGGGAAATTGGCAACATCTCTTGAGCATTAATTTGTTGCTATAGTGACAACTGTGAGCATAGCTTTGTCTTGAGAACTCCTTAGTGATCTTTTGAAGCTTCAAAATCACGTAAGTGTTTTGTTTAAACTATGAAGATCGACAACCAAGGGGTTCATATGTGTGTTGCTATTTATGTCCCTATTTGATAGCATTATGTATTGGTTTGTTGATGTTTGACTTGCTTGAGGGCAAGAAAATACTTAAGTTGGGAGTATTGATGAGTTCGTGATTCAGACTCATATTGAGCTTAAATTATGTAAGATATTTTCCTCAGTGTGTTATTTTACCTCATATGTTGATCAAAATATGTGTTTGATGCTAGGAATGAGGCATAAGGTACATGAAAGGAAACATCATAGCAAATCAAGTTAAATGGAGCAAATATACACAAAAGGTGATCAAAATTGACCATCTCCTAACATGTTCGGTGATACGCCAAAGAGAAACATGGATCTACTAATTTTATAAAGCCAAACCCCTCAAATAATGTTTAACTTGGCAATGAAAGGAACAATCCAGTAGATCACCAAAGTGATTCAATAGTCTAATTTATCGTCGCCTAAAATTATAGATTCTGGCAAGGAAGGCATAAAAAATGATGTTACATTCAACAGTGGATGTTTCTATTCGGTGGATCACGGTTTGGTTGCCAATATTTACAAAAGCTAGGATGTTTTAAAGCGGGCCAATCGGTGATGGCATTACCATTCGGCGGATCGTTGAATGTGTTCAATGATCTTCACTTTGATTGTTGAATGGTATGCCAAAGGTAAATGAAGGGCATTTTTTTCTGGGGTTTGAAAGGCCAAAAGAGAGATTTTTGAGGGTACACAATTACATATTTTCACTAACAATTCAGAGGAGAATAGTAGATCTTGAGTACACAATTCCCGACTTGGAGAACAAGAATCTTGTACTTGGCTTTAGGAGGAAGAATTGAGAGAAGAAAGGAAGATTCTAAACTAAATTTATTCTAGATTTTGAAATTCATAGCCATGGATAACCCTTTTGGTAACTCTAGATTTATTCTAAGCATGATTGGCTAAAACCCCTATGTTAGGGGTGTGCAATTTAGTTGGATATTAATTTCTTGCAATAAGTCTTTGATATAATTGAATGTTATGTGCTAAGATGATGTAGGTTTACACTTTCCTTCAATTATAATTATTATTCTAAGGTTGAAAACATAGATTCATGTTTAGATCTTTGAATATTTCATGAACATGAGTATTTAGAGTGGAAGGATTATATAATAGTCATGAGTAACATGTATTAGTATTGAATGCCATAATAGGATTCAACTGACTAAGGATTTGGATCATTTAGCTATATATTTTCATATGTTTCTTTAGCTCTTGTGTAAATTACATGTGAGGTCTTAACCGATTCACATCAATACACCATAATTAACTTAGTCGTGGTTGTTGTTACTAGGTTTCTAGACTACCCATAATCAAATTAGCTATTAGATTCAATAATTGAGACCCATTCATTGTAATTATATTCAACTACGTGCACCCCTAACATACTTTCATCTACTAATTACATTTTAATTGTTCAAATTCACAATTAGTAGTAATTTAGTAGAAATCTAAATTATTTTGCATAGCAATTGCAATTAACTTGTTTAACTAATAATTGCGAGGTTTGAATCTAACTCCTAATCCTTTTGGGATCGACTCCTACTATTTAAAGTTAGGTTTATATTATTAGCGAGCATGTACTCTTCCAATAGTATAGGAGTAGTTTAAGCATTATCAGCCAGCCACCCTAGAGAGTGCTATGTCACTATAAAAGCAGAAGATGTTGGGGGATATTCTAGAGATTATCTCTCTTGATATTTTTTAGAGCCACTGGTGAAGATGCCATGGAGTTTTTGACTATATGCAATGAGAAACTTCAGTCTTTAGGCCTTATGGTGTCTAGAGGGGTCGACTTTACTACCACTAATTTTGAGGGCTAGCCAGGCAGTAGTGGCACTCCTACCTACAAACTCGACAAGTCGAATCATCATCACTTTTATGGTTAGAGTTTTTAGAGGCCTTTGTGGTGAGATATATATTCCTCGGAGCGTCATGGACTGCCTTTGGGATCAGTTTATGAGGTTGGAGTGGGGTACTATAATGATCTCAGAGTACGAGGCTAGGTTTCATCAACTATCTTGGTATGCCACCACAATTTTACCCACTAAGGAAAATATGGTAAGATATTTTGTAGGTGTTGAGATTTCAGTTGAGGGTCGATTTAGAGAAGCTAGTGTCAACAAGCTACTCATTTATGGACGTAGTTGATAATGCCCGTATTATGGAGCACATTCATTCGAGGCCCAAGGGGGTAGTGACAAAAGGGCTAGCCATCATGGTAGTTACAGTGGCTCCCAGACCAGGGGTAGAGATAGCTATGAATGGTCTTTCTAGAGGTTCCTCTAGGGTAGATATCAATAGGGTTAGTTTATTTAGGTGGCACTACTCATTTTAGAGGGTAGCCAAACACACCAAAGTGGTCCCCATCCTGGTCAGAGTTCTAAAGGATCAGATTCACTGCCCACTCACTGTGGTCAAGTGATTACAGGGCATTCAACCTTAGGATTTTATATTTATGACTCACTTGATCCTTGGTGTAGGAAGTGGCCCCAATGAGCTAGGCCCATATCAAAAGTGTCATCTTTACCTAAGGAGAGAGGTTAATTTCTAGGTCATGGAGATAGAGCCCAAATTCATGGTTGAGGAGGTGCAAATCAAGCGTAGGGTCAAAAAGGCAAGATAAGTGGTAGGAAATATGGTTGAGGTAGAGGCTAAAAAGGACACTTTTATGCTACTCCGGTGAGGGTAGAGGCTGAGGCATTAGACAATGTCATTACAAGTACTACATATATGCCAACAAACTTCTTCAATCGTATTTGACCCAGATTCTACTTTCTCTTATGTGCCTATATATTTATTTCCTTACTAGGCTATTATTTTACAGCCGTTAGAGGTGTCGTTGCATGTTTCTGACTCAATAAGGGATTTTATTAGTGGATCATGTGTGGTGACTATTCAAGGGCATGTTGCACGGGTAGATCTCATTTTGATTGAGATGTTAGATTTTTTTATTATTTTGTGTATGGACTGGTTAACTTCTCATTTTACAGTTTTTAATTATTATGCCAAGACCGTTACTTTATCCTTGCTTGGTATTCCCCTAGTCTTATGGCAGGGTGCTTATAGTCACTCATCGATGGGGATTATATCTTCTATGCTGGCCTAGCAATTAGTTTCTTCGGGGTGTTTAGGTTACTTAACTTATGTTTGTAATGTTTCTAGTGAGACTCCTTCTATTGATTCGGTACCCATAGTTTAGGATTTTACAGATGTAATTCCTACCGACCGGCCTAGCCTACCTCCGGAGAGAGATATTGATTTTTCCAAGATTAAACTAAGATTCGGTTACCATCAATTAGGGATTAGGGTAGTAGATGATCTTAAAACTACCTTTTGGACTCATTACGGCTAATACAGATTTCTGGTAATATCTTTTGGGTTTATTAATGCCCCCATTTCTTTTGTGGATTCCATTACTCCTGTATGATTTTTCTGCTTATCTTGCTTAGATTATAAAAGTGCCCTAGTTTAATAGTAGATTTTTTTGTAGTGGATGACTTGGTTTGGTGGTTGTCGTGTTGATAGTTGTTGCTTTTTTGGTTGGATAGTAGGTATGAAATTAAAAGGTTTCCATAGATTCATATTGTTCACTCAATTTTGAAATTTAGAATTGGTAGCCTTTAATGTCAAGGATAGTAAGTTGGAGCCAGAATGGGAGTGTCCTGTGGCTATTTTAGGCTTTTGATTGCGAGACGGTTGGAGGTGTTGAGTTTCTTAAAAGATTTGTCTTCAGGATGGGGTCAAAGTAAGTCATGGAGTTTTATGCTCGTGACTGTCCTATGGAATCTTTGTTTGGCATGCCCGTTAGGTGCTATGTTAGTTGATTAGAGTTGGCGTTGTTGGACCATTACTTCTTCTTTGATGGAACCTGCCATTGCCTTTCGATCTAGTATTTCTTAGATTGCAGTAAAGGGGTTAGCATTGAAAGGGAGTGTCTCAGCTCAA
The DNA here is from genome assembly GCA_038996855.1 of Solanum aculeatissimum. Classification (NCBI taxonomy): domain Eukaryota; kingdom Viridiplantae; phylum Streptophyta; class Magnoliopsida; order Solanales; family Solanaceae; genus Solanum; species Solanum aculeatissimum. The sequence goes on along the minus strand of JBCEWC010007350.1, from coordinate 6,477 downwards.
AATTATTGGCTTCATTATGTTTGGTAGCTGGAATGTCAGTTGAGTGGAGTCGGTGTTGAGGGGCCACTTTTCAAGCTACTATTGTGTGTTTGTTATTACTTGCATGCTTAGTAGATCTTAGATTTCTCGCAATTGACTTGAATTTCAATGAAGGGTTAACTCATGGGCCTATGATTTCAATTACTTGAAGACTCTTGAGTGATGAGAAGTCACTTGAGCGGAGTTCGGCGCAACTTGGACGTAAGTGGGGTGCTTAACTGTAGGGATAGGTTGGTTTGTCCAAGAAGTAGTATGTTAGCCTGAGTAAATGATTTCTGGGGAACAACCATGATTTTGGCCTGTTCTCTAGGTTAGATTATTCATGTCAAATATTATGGTTCTAATATTCAAAGGTTGTAGATGAATCTTTAGAAGCTGGTGATGTGAGGTTTGATAGATGAGATTCAGGTTGTATTGGGGTTATTCAGAATAGATAAGGATCAATAAGATGCTTCTAATAGGTTGAGATGATAAACTTTTGGGTTAAGGCAGACATTTCCAATAGTAAAGTTGTGTGGGTTCCTTTTGGAATTCTACATTTCTCAATTCAGTAGTTTTGGCGTAGGTTTTGATTTTCTCTAGTGATTCAGGCGATTTAAAATATTTTGGGTATAGTTGGGTAGTGTATGGTGAGAAAAAAGAATTTAGCATAAGTTTTTATAGTTCCTGAAGTGAGTTTGAGATTTTCTTCCAAGTTGGAGTTATATCCTGGCGTTGTTCACTTCATAGGGATGCTTATGGGCCTGGTGGAGAATAGGGGCCTAATGTCCTCATCTTTTTGTTTTTGAGACTGTGATTATGATTTGAGGATGATAGTTCTTTTAGTAGTAGATGTTTTAATGACCCATAGGGTCATTGTTTCTTATACTAAATTGTTTCTACCATTAGAGCATTCCTATAGTGACCTCAGATCATTTATGACCCATTGGCGTTGGCAGCTTGGCCTCCTAGTCATTCGTTTAGGAGTTGTGCAATATTTCATGTTTTAGAATGCCTTATACCTTGAAAAACTTAATTTTGTTTGTGCAGAACACAAGTAAACTATCTCGAAATAGAATTCTAATCATTCCATCAGCTCTGGAATGACCTAAATAGGCGAGAAGCATGGTCGACTTGATAACCGAGGCCTTCGATATTAGTTTGTACCAAGTTATGCATTTTAGCCTTTAAAATGGCTAACGGATGATAGTGATCAATATCTTGGAAAATATGCCCAAATAAAAATTCTAATAGTGCGGTTAGTTTTAGAATGTCGAGTTTCATCTGGAACAACCCTCTGTTAGTTTCCCAAAGCTTTCAGACTCATTCTAAGCCCCTCAATCAAAATTGGCTAAAATGGCCAAGGGAGTGAGACTCATAATTAGTTGTAACGATCTTATTTGGAAATTTCAACTCCGCTATTAAACTTGGAATGTCAAATTTTGTAGGGTGGCATAGTTAGTTTGCATATATGAGGTTCCAAATAAATTTCAAGTACCCCATCAAAGAACAAAAATATAAATGTGGAAATTCACCATTTAAATAAAATGTTTTGCACAGTTTTGGAAATTGATATCTTTGTCATTCTTGAGCCAAACTGTGTTATTCAAGAGCCCAAGTTCAAGGAAATTTCATGAGGAACACATTAGTGAGTTTGAAAACTTGATTAGTAGCTTTATTTAAGGTAAAAACCCATTTTTAGCTGCTGTATTATGAATTTTTGGAATGGATTTTTTGTTGATTTTAAGGAGTGATTATTTGGGTATTTGGAATCTATTTTCAGTGTTCTTTGGATATAAGTTGGGTTAAATTCAACAAGGATCGTCGTGGTGGTACTAGAAATGATCGCATATATCTGTTTGAGGTAAATATCAATATATTGCTGCTGGTTCAGGTATGATTTGAGATAGAATTCTTGAAAATTTTGGAGTTATATTTGAGGAGAGTTTTAGGTCCGAATTGGGTGATTCCTGGGTCTAAGTTGTAGGAATTCTTTCAAGGATCATGTTTGTGAAATTGAAAAGTGACTTCGGAGCTTCATTAGAGGTAAGAATTTATGTTTTAGCTTCTGGCTTTTTTCGTTATTAGCCAAAAGTTTGGAATTTTTGCGGTATGATCGTTTCTTTGTATTTCTTGGTCCGAATTGAGTTTCTAATTTCTTAATTGAGCTAGGAGAGTTTTTTTAGGACTAGTTTCTGGGGTCAATTCTAGAATTTTAGATGTGGGTCCCATATTTTTCGTTTTAGGCCCCAAAATTGCTATATCTCTATTTTTTGCAAATCTAGTGTAAAAGCAATCATAATGACATTATGAATCTATTTTTGACAGCCCAGAAGCACTCATAAGTCATTTGGAAGGGAAAAGCTTCAGCGAAGTGAGTTGGAACGCGCAGGATCACCCTATAGGTAGGCTATGGATTCCTTTCCTTATGATTGAGATGGATTGTGTAAAATTATGTTGAATTAGTTAGAATTTGAGCAGGGTAGCTTATTTCTATGCCTTAGGTGTTACAATTGATAGTTTAGGCCTTTATTAGTAATTTTGGGTAGTTTTAAGTTGGTATATTATCCTGTTTGTTAGTATCTTTATTAGTATTATCACCTCCTATTTTTAGGTGTTTTCTAACATGGAAATGTCAAAATGATGGGGTTGGGTAGGTTATAATGTGCCTTAGGATTAGAAATCATGTTTTAGGTTGTTTTTGTGGATTTTGTGGTTATTTTCGAGCATGTGATCCTTGTATTTCCTGGTAGTTTTTGTTCAGTGTTTATTTTCTATTATTGGTACTATGGAGTATGTTAGCCTTCGTACAGGATTTCAGAACTTGCTTTAGATGTCCCAACATTGTTTTAGCCAACCTAGATCCTTGTAGAATGGCATAACAGATAAGGGTCTGGTAGTTGAGCCTTAGCTAGGCAGTAATTCGCCTGAATAGACACCACATCATCCATAATTCCCCAAGAGTGGGAGTTAGACTCTATTTTTTGAGTTTGGTTTTGATTTTAGTTCATAACTCGATAGTTATGTTGGCCTCATCCATTGGTAAAGTAGTATGACTCGATGGTTATGATAGTTTCATTAGTTGGGTAAAATAGTATGACTTGATGGTTATGCTAGCTCTATTCGTTGTTCAAAGAATTATGAATCAATGGTTATGTTGACTCCGTTCATTGGGTAAGGTAGTATGACTCGATAGATATGTTGGTAAGGTTTGGCCCCGTATTGCTTCGACCACAATTTTGGTTGACAATTGTAAGGTTGTTTTGGTCTTGTTCATTTAAAAATATGGTCTTCGGTAGTTGTTGTCATACAAATGGAAAGAAAGAAAGTTTGACACCTTCAACTAATTCTAGGTGAACATACAATTATCTGTAGTCCCAGACTCGGCCTCCCTGGTTATCGAGCGAGCATCTGGGTAGCAGTAGTCCCATCCATGGCTTCCCATATAAATTTGATGAGTATTTGGGTAGCGGTAGTCCTAACATCGATCACCCTCATTATTAGGCGAGCATTTGTGTAGCAGTAGTCCTGGCCTCAGTACTAGTTCACTTTAGATGTCTAGCCCTCAAGTATTCATGGTTCAGGTTTTGGTTTGATTTCTCGATTCTCAGTGTGGCAAGTTCTCTATTCCCTTTAGGTTTATTTTGGTTTCTCAAATTTCAGTATGGTAGATTATTTACTTCCTTAGTTTCGTACATATAGCTCTTCTATGTCCCAATTAGGCTCACGCAAGCCCAACCGAGATGTAGGTTCGTACATATAGCTCTTCTAGAGTTTTGTGTGGTAGTTAGTTCCCTTTGTCTTTGACGATTCATTTGACTGTGATGTAGGTTTATTCCTCTTTTTCATATAGTTATTACTTTTTCTACTCAGTCGGCCTATGATTCCTATTGAGTACCTAATGTCCTTGTATTCATACAACACTCTGCGTCTATCTTCGTAATGCAAGTCCAAGCACCAATCACCAATGTTGATTGATCGAGCTTGTAGTAGCACACATTGGAGACCAGGGTGAGCATTTGACGTTTCTGGATCATTTTGTCTCCTTTAGATTAGTAACCCATCCTTTTGTATATTTGGAGACTAGCCAAATCTTTTAGCTATTTTTCAAACTTGTACTCTTTATTTTATTGTACTAGATCAGTATTAGTGACTTCCACGTTCTGGGAGAGATCTTTGTATATATTTAGTTAGTTCTTTCTTGCTTTTATTCTACTGTATTGTTTCTTGTATGTTGATTCGGTTAATTTTCCCCCTTATATTTACAGTTCTATATCACAGGTTGGCTTACCTATTGGTGGGTTATGGTAGATACCATCATGACCTGAGAAATCAGGTTGTGACACAAGGGCTTTTGGGCTTAATTTTGAGTCGTGTGGTTTTGATCTTGGTTTATGAATTTAATGAACTTGATATAATTTTGTTCTTGAACTTGATCTTGACTTGTACTTGAATTCATGAGCTATTGGGCTTGTTCTTGAATTAGGTGTTCTTGATGTTGATGCTTTCTTGAACTTGAATGCTTGATTCCTTGAAGTTGTAGCTTTGTAGAGAAATCTGGGGTGTTTGATCCACGAGCTATCTTTGGCTTCTTCTTAGAATTCTAGTATGATTTCTGAATTACGAGGACCCATATATATAGTTGTAGAGATGAGGATTTATGATGAAATCAGGCTTTCTTTCAACCAATTAGATTTAAGTGATATGGCACAAGAAAAGTGATAAGAATAGGTTTCATTCCAAGTTACATGGTGATATTTGATTGGTCTGAACACATCACTTGTACATGTGGTACATTTTGATTGACCTTTAATTGTGATGGGAATACAAAAATACCACGTTATTTTGACACATAACATGATCCTATTGGCTTCTTTATTTGACTTGGCATGCTATGTCATTCGACACATGACATTAAGTGGGCCTCTAGGATTAAATAATATTGGGCCTAGTAAAAGTAGGTCATCTTTTGTAGTCCAAATAAATTAATTTGAATTTTTTAATTAACTCTATATTTATTGGACTAAAATAATCAGCCAAATTTTAATAATCCACAATATTTATTTGTACTAATATATTTTAATATAATTTGAATTATTTTATAAAATCTATATTTAATAAATTTTATATGATTATAAATGCCCCCTGCTTCAAGTCTTGTTGAGTTAATCTATATTGTTTTTGAAGACTAGAGTTGAAGTATTAAATTAAATATAAAAATCTTCCATATAATTTGTTCATTTGTTTAAGTTGACGCCACTCTCTTGCATAGAGTGATTATAGGACTTCCAATACATTAGATACTTTGGGATTTGAAAGGATTATGTAAACATTTTCTAGTGACCTTTTTCAATTCATATAGATGTATTGCCCCTATAGTTTACTTTTTCCTTAGTTGATCCAACAATGATTCCTTTTCCTATTACCCTTCATGCGCCGACACCGGATCTTGTTGCATTGATTGGACAAAAGCCACAATATTTCATTCTTTTTGGAATGTGAAACCCAAGACATTGTTAATTAGGAGTGAATTAACTATATTTATTTGTCTATAAATAGACCCGTGGTCCTCATAATTCAAGCACTAGATTATGAGTTCTTACCTGGAATTCATCCGTAAGCAGTAATAATAGGTAAATCTTCCTTCTTTTTACATGTGTAATATTCTTTCCCTCTTTTTCCTTTTTTTTGTAGGGTCATAGATTCAATATCTGTTTCGTGGATATAACACTATAGACAGATCTATCGTATCATTAGAGTATGGTCTTAAGGTGTGATGGGATGGATATGTATCCCCACCTTAAGAAAGACAATTTGAAGACATTCTTATGGTGAAAAGGAATAAATATACATTCCCATACTATGAAAGACAATTTGAAGGCATTCTTATGGTGAAAAGGAATGGATACACATTTCTACCACAAGAAAAGATAATTTGAAGATATTCTTACGGTGAAAATGAATGGATACACATTCCCAACTTAGGAAAGACAATTTAAAGATATTCTTATGGTGAAAAGGAATGGATACACATTTCCACCTTAAGAAAAGATGATTTGAATGCATTCTTATGGTGAAAAGGAATGGATACACATTCCCACCTTAAGAAAAGATGATTTGAAGACATTCTTATGGTGAAATAGAATGGATATGCATTCCTACTTTAAGAAAGAAAATTTAAAGATGTTCTGATGGTGAAAAGGAATGAACACTCATTACCACCTTAAGAAGGATGATTTGTAGATGTTCTTATGGTGAAAAAGAATGGATACATATTTCCAGCTTAACAGCTTGTTTGGATGGTGGTTTGCCATGGTTTCATAATGTAGGGTGTTGTGTGATATGGTATGGTATTGTACAATACTGTACTGTCCAATATTTTGATAGACTGTATGAGTTGCTACTGTTTAATGATAATTTGTTGTTTGATTTGACTGTATGGTACTGTATCGTAACTTG
>JBCEWC010007349.1:0-21556 GCA_038996855.1 Solanum aculeatissimum | reverse complement strand
ATTTCATTAACTCAACTCTATGGAGGAAATTTTGCTCAAGATCCTAACGAAGATGAAGACTCAGGAGCAACACTGGATACTATAGCATTACATAATTTGGATACATAAAATGTTATACGAAATTATAACTAATAGATAGACATATACATTATTTTTAAACAATAATTTCAGAAGGGATAACTAGGACCGACAGATAGAAAGGGACATATACCAAACTAAGACCAATTTCAACAAAGCTGGAGTAAAAGCAAGACAAAAAACTTTGGCAAAAGTTTTCAACAAAAGCAGACAGATGATATGACGTCTACCCAACTTTCATTTGTTTTCAAAAGCAGACAATGATAAGTGGCAATAAACTCAACAAAGACTAGACAGAAAGGAATGCAAACAAACGATGAACGGCAATATTGTCAACAAAAACGGAAAGAAAATGATAGGACAAGAACAGATACCAACTTTGCAACAATATTCAACAAGTACCACGTGCCGATGGGGCCCAAAGACGTACCCGACGCGGACTTTGTTGACGAAAGAAGCAAAATGGAATCTTTAGAATTACAACATGAAGTCCGAAGTTTCAAATCCGAAGAAAGAAGTCTATAAATACATATGTAAGTTCTCATTTACAGATAGAAGAGAAGTGTAAGAAAAAGAAAAGAACATAAGTTATTCAGTAGTGTGCAATCTAGCAGTGTGTGGAATCAACGATAGTTCATCTATGTAAGCTTTTTTGTAAATTAAGCGTGCTTAAGTTTGTTTTAAGTTTGTTTTTCAGTTCATAATCATATGTATATTGTTTGAACCAACCTATGTTTAATATTAAGATCTTTGTTTAAATCTCATAAATCTGTCATACTCTTTCATATTATTCGTACTTATTGCTTAGTAAGTGTTGTTATACAACCGTATGCCTGTGTTAATTTATGCTTAATATTTCCAGATATTCATGAGCATCGATCATTAGTATTATATAGCAAGAATTGTTGTTACCTATATAGATTATATAATCTGTTAAAACTGTTTAGTAGGGGTTAGTTTCTTAATCATATAACACTCTCCAGGGATTAGCTTGTAAAGTCCTAGGAAAAGAATAGACATTTTTAGGCAAAAGGCCGTTGATGGTGTCTAAATCCGAGGTGGAGCTAAAGACGATTAGTGTTATAACATAGATTAAGGAAAAGAGCCGAAAGAAAATTTTTCGATTATACTCTAAATAGATTACTACAATTTGAACAATTTAATACTTTAAAGATCAAAAACCTGTTCATGACCCCTTTTGCAACCATAAATTCATCTAATAAATTTGAAAATTGACAAAAGAAAAGCAAAGTGAATTATAAAATAAAATTGATCAAGAATCCATCTTCTTTAAGTAAACTTTTTAAAATCTTATATAAAAAGACCAGTCTATTTTCTGTAGAGTGTTAGACTAATCATATATTGAAACAACTCCTGAGAGGGAACCTAAAATAGCTACAAATCAAACTGATTATGAAAAATTTCTTGTGCTATTTTTTTGGACTTTTTTACTATATATATATATATATATATATATATATATTTGGACGTAACACGTTTTTCCCTTTTTCTAAAAAAAAAAAAAATTCTTAACCAAAGCCCATTAACGTGTTTTCCCCTCTATCCCTTAAAAAAGTAAAAACTTTTTGGTAATTAATATTTTAAAGTTTAAAATTTTTTGGTAATTATTATTTGAAAGTTTTTTCTGGCTATTTTCTTTTTAAATCAAACCTATTTTAATTGAAAAAGAATTTTTTGTGTAGAGATTTAATTCTAACATTTATTTTTAGTTGAGAAAAGATTTTGTGTTAATATTATTAAAATAATAATAAAATAGTTTTAGAAAAATGATGAAAAGACGATTTTATCTAAAGGGAAGACTTTTAATGAAGGGCAAAAAGTTCAATCAACATTTCTAAGGATCTTCACACTTTTAATATAGTATAAATATAGATATTAGTTTTCCATTATAATTAGTATAAACTTCTTAAAACAATGAAATTTTGTTATAATAATCATGCAATGATGAGGTATATGAAATGTGAAAGTAAAAGTGCTACAAGATCAACTCGATGAATGGTGAGCCTATGTAATTGATATTTACTCATTGAAAAATACAATTTTGTTGAAAATATTACTATCAAATAAAATTAAAAGGATATCGTTCATTTTCAAGAGCGAAATAAATGACATTAGTAGTACTATTTTCAATTATAAGTTCATTCACTATTGTAAAACAAATAGTTATTTTATTTATGATATTTCAACACCACATATATTGAATATAAATATGAACAATATTAATTGTTTTTACAGGTCGGAGTTTTTACTATTGGTATCGAAAACCAAGTGAAAAATAAAAAAATTATTGTTACAGATGCTCAAAGCCTTAAAATTTGTTCATTGTCTTTGACAAATTGCGACCTTAACTTTTTTGCAACAGGATATATATTAAGAAGTAATTGTCATATTATAATAATTTCATCACATAATTCAAACTTGTGATAACAAAAACACAAAACACATAAAATGGCTATCTAATTTTTACAAAATACAGTAAAATATATGCCACTAATATAATATTCTACACTTGACATAAAGATGGGATAGAGAAAAATAAAATTAACATCAAGTGGAAAGTGAATGAATTTGGGTTTTCATGTTGTGTACGTTGTGAAGATTTAAGAAAGAGAGTATTATAGGAGCCTCAAACTCGCAAGATGTGTATAAACAAAGTAAAAAGATTTATAATGAAATTCAACAAATTTTAGAGGATAAAAACTTTAAACGGTAACTTACTATTGACGCTTAAAATATTACCAACCTCTTTTTCCATCGTTAATTATATTAGTTCATAATCTGATATTGAAAAATACCAAAAGAAAAAAAAGGTTAGAATATGCATTATGTGAAAAGTTAGTTCACCAATATGAAAGTAATCATTAGATTATACTAAAGATGGTTGTTTAATGTATTGAATTGGCTAGGAATATTATTATTAATAGCTGAAAGTATAAAATAATAGAGTAACTCCAAAAAGTTGAAAAGACTTCAATAAATTTAGTTTCTCAATTAAATAATTCATTATAAAATATTCAATGTTCTAAAAATATTAAATGTAATTTAAGTTTATTGTTTAGTAAATAAATATTATAAAAATAATTTTAACTTGAAAAGTAAAATGGTAATTCAACTTTTCACTTGAGATCTATACTATACCTTGTTTGGTAATAGATATTATAGAGAAAAATTAAATTTAATTATAAACTTATAAAAAGATAAATAATTCACTGATTTTGATAAATTATTTATTTTAAAAAACGTCCTATATATAAAGAGATTTTATCACCAATTAGAACTTATTGTAAATTAAAATTTTCCTTAGGGATTGTAGGGTATTTTCTTGATTCAAATAAGAAAGAAGTAGAAGTCTATCAAATAAGGAAGATTTAAGAATTTTTCCATGGGTAGAAATCTTTATTTTATCACTTCTTTTCATATATTTTAAAAGTTAATATTATAAATATAATTAAATAATAAATTAAGAAAATGGTGAAAAGATAATTTTATCTAAAGACAAAAAGTTCAAACAACATTTATATATAGATATAGATATGATGATATGATAAATTAGCACTAACAAGGGTTGTTCAACCCCTCATGATCAAATAAGATGATGATTTCGAATCTAAATGGAATAGGTCCCTCCAAAATGAGAGAAACAACATCACTCATCTAAAAACTTCTGCGACTACAAAATTCGGATAGGAGAGCTGTAATTCTAAAAAAGAAAACTGACAGAGATGCAGAAAATATCGCGTCACTTATTGCTAATTGGACTTAAAAGGTCCGAAGTGTAAGCAATTTCATTCATACACCTGTTGATCTGTTGGAGTACTCTTGAACCAATGATGCAAACAGGGATGGTCTTTCAAGCAAAGTAGCTGGTCTCTCAAATTCCTTTGCCCATCCTGGCAAAAACACATCAAATCATCAAAATGGCAAGCATCAATCTGCTTCTCACTCTAAAAGACCATTTAATGAAAATTGATAAGTTGTTCTATGACTGTCAAATCTAAAAAACAATCTACCAACGCACAAGTATGAATCAATCCTAAATAAGTTGACGTGAGTTAAATGAATCATCTGTATACATTTCTCTCTGTTCAGTCCTTTGAAAGACTTACCATCATCTATAACGAGAACACGATCAGAGTCTATCACGGTTGGTATTCGATGAGCAATGGTGATAACAGTGCCGGCTGCAAAGTCCTCGCGGATGATCCCCTGGATGACAGCATCAGTTTGAGAATCAACAGAAGCTGTTGCTTCATCCATAAACAGAATTTTACTATTCTTGAGCATGACTCTCCCTAAGCAAAGGAGCTGCCTTTGTCCGACACTCCAGTTATCTCCACTTTCTGCCACTGTGGCATCAAGTTTCTCAGGCTTCGCTGCTACCACATCTTTTAATTGGCAGCGTTCAAGACTCTACAGATACAAGAAAGAGTTGGGAAAAAAAAGCCTCTATGAGATTTCATTTCATCAAGGGCTTAAATAATCTTACAAATTACTAGCCTTGCAAGAAAAGAGACTTGCATGATAAGAAAGAAATGCTAAAAGACATGATACCATCAGATGAAAATTCTTTACAGACCTTCCATATTTCATCATCTGAATACTGTTCTAGCGGATCAATATTGCTTCTAACTGTTCCTTGAAATAGAACTGGTTCTTGAGGAATGATACCAAAACGTGATCTAAGATCATGAAGTCCTAGCTTGCAAATGTCAACACCATCAATTATGATGGTTCCAGATGAAGGTTCCACCAGCCTAAAGAAAACTTGTATCAGAGTGGACTTCCCACTTCCAGTCCGGCCAACAACACCAATCTTTTCTCCTCCATTAATTCTAAGAGAGATTCCTTTCAGAACCAGTGGTGTATTAGACCTGTATCGAACCTGCAAAGAAGACGTATATAGTTTTCTTTTCAAAGCATTCAGAGGCAGGAGACTTGAAGGGTGAACGAGGATCTATGATGATGTATATCATCTCAGTATTGTTACAAGCAATCGTAAAAAGCTTTAATCTGCTAACTTTGTTATAAGACAAAGAAGCTTGAAAATGATTCATGAACTAAAAAACATAGGTAGTCATGCTAGTATCACCTTCAAGTTATTGATCTCAATATCACCATGATATGGCCAATCTAAAGATGGAAGACAATTAGCTATCCTCCACGGAGCTTCTGATGGTATTCTGATGAACTGCTTTATCCTTTCAACTGAAACCATTCTGTTCTCAACCGTACAGCTCATGTATACGGCCCAAAACAGCACACCATTTAGAGGCAGTCCATAGGACAGTGCCAAGCCAACATATTCTAATGACAGAAAATGAATCATTCAATTAGCAATAGAGTAATTTATGATCGATGTATTATAAACTCTCAGCAGTTTATCTTAAATCTTTTCACTGAACTTTATTTTCCCTACTTCCGAAACTCATTTATATCAATACCAGGACATGGAGAGCTTAGCTTAATTATCAAAATGGGTGTCCACATTATTTCATTGTCAATAAAGCCAAACCAAATCTGATCTAAGAATTTCACCTGGTGGGATAAAAAAGGTTGGCAGCAAGACCATGAAAATGGTGGCAATGCAGATCAAAATACTACCAAAAAACTCTAGGCGAAGACCTAACCACTCATTTGATGCATTGTTGTGGAAATCCATCCGTAGATTAGCATTGACTCTCTCAACATTTCCTTGAAAGAACTTATCTTCCTTCCTGAAGCAACGTACAGTCATGATGCCCGATATGGTTTCAGAGAAGTGATGGAGGATTGGAGCTTTGGTGATTGAACCAAGTCTGGTTAATTCGCGCGAGGATGCAATGTAGTATCTCTGTACGCCAAATGAAAGAAAGGAAAAGGAAATTAGTACATATGTAATAGTAAGAAACAACTGCCTCAATGGCAATTATGCATGTCTGTACGACTTTAACCCTTTTCCTTTTTTAAAAAAAATAGCCAAGTTTTGCTAACTATAGAATGAACGGTGAAGAAATGAGGTTGAGGAAGATGGAATTATCCAATAGAAGTCGAGACAATGACACTCCAATCAGAAGTCATCTTACCCGGTACCAGATATTGAGCCAAACTAGGGGGATTATAAGGAAGATAGTTGGCCAAGCACTCTGGAATGTTATAAACAGCATGCCAATTACTGTAAAGTACATCAGAAGCACTATACTCAGAAATATTGGAATGGCAAAATCAACGTATGCCTGATCAGTTGATGCCTGAAAAACAAAATCATCCATTAGATCAGTGAAGCAAAATTCTATTCTCATCATAAATCAGAAGCCGGTGAAGGAAGATACTGTACTCGACTTAATATTCTTCCTGATGGAGTAGTGTCAAAGAATGACATTGGAGCATGCAGTATGCTATTGAGAATTTGATCAAAGAAACGTTGAGCTGTTTTGAGACCCAAAAACGCGACAAGAAACGATCTGACGACCACAAAAATGCAACACATGAGGCCTATGAATGAGTAAACCTCTATAAATATAGAAGGATTGAATACACGGTCCTCTGAAGTCTCATATGCTAGCCAATAGTCACTGGCCATAGTGGACCCTTGCCAAAATAAAGAAATGATTACTACAGCTGCTACTCCCCACCATCCAAAAGCCTCGGTGAAGTACTGCTTGTAGACATCAAAACTGACATGACCAGTCTCTCTTTCCTCATCGTTGATGAGCTTGGAACTACCCTTTGGTTGTTGGTCTAAAGAACTGCTTCCACCATTAGCTTCCACCACTTGGGATTTCTGGGACAACTTTGGGGTTAGTTGATGAGGTGATTTTGGTGATTGAGGGAGGCACTCACCAGAAGCACCAGTGCTACTTTCCACGAGTTCCATTGAGTTCTCATGTGCAGCCACAAGATCACCAAAATCCATACCCGATTCTAAAAGCTCATCATATTTCCCAGACTGCACAATCTTACCATCTCTCATGACCTGTTGATATAGAAAATAATGAAGGTCGGAGATTTCAATGACATTTCTGAATTCCTTAATGTCATTGAAAATTAAGAATGAATTATTACTACAATAGAAAGATTTCTATTTTACATATGCATCTCTTAGTGGTGCTTACAAATATATGATCTGCATTGTGAAGGAAGTCAACTTGATGAGTGACAAGAACAACAGTTTTATCCTTCAAAGCTCCTCTTACACATTCCTGCACAGACTGATATCAGTTACATAGCATAGTTTTTCCTCATTCAAAGATTTTACTGTAGTAACTATGCAAGAGAAATCATGATCCTATTTTTTTTTCTTGGATACATGGTGCCATAAACGGAATTTTAAGAAGCAGAAATCTTTCTGGAAAGAAGTAAGAAGCTGATTGTAATGTTGTAATGACCAAAAGGTCAATTTCGATAAGAGCCAGTGCTTCCTCTCGCTTTACCCTCAAAAGCTGTAGCACGGGCAGATTTCATGTAGCAAGTCATGCAAAGAAATTATAGCATTAGAAGAAGTGATATATTAATTGGAATGACCTTAAATATTTCTGATCCAGTTTGAGCATCAACAGCACTAAATATATCATCAAGAAGATAGATGTCACAGTCCTGATATACTGCTCGTGCGAGTTGTATCCTCTGCTTCTGACCTCCACTGAGGTTGATTCCTCGTTCTCCTATCTCAGTTTGGTCTCCATGTTCCAGAATTTCCAAGTCTTTCTCCAAGGAACAAACCCGTAATACATCTTTGTATCTTTTAGTGTTCATTGGTGAACCAAACAAGATGTTCTCTTGGATGGTAGAGTTCTGTATCCATGAGGTCTGGGCAACATAAGCAGTGCTTCCACAGACTCTGACCTGTATGGTAGGACAAAGTATAAGAAACTACAACAGACTGGCAGTAATAATTCAGGCTTGGATTTCTTTCAATGGATGACAACATATAAGGAAACTGTAAATCACTAGTTAGCCAGTCTTAACACGCCCAAACTCAATTTGTTTGCTTGCTGCAGAATCAATGTGAAGTTACCAGTGGGAAACAAATAAAACTTGAAAGAATTACAAAAGCACAACCAAATTCTTACAGATCACCAATATTCAACGTGGTAAGTAGAAAAACAGGGTGATTTTACCTCTCCTGATAACTTATGAACTTCACCGAGAATTGATGCCAACAAAGAAGACTTTCCTGATCCAACCATTCCAACAATTGCAGCAAGTTGCCCCTTTTGAATTTCAAGATTTATGTCTTTCAGAGCAACTTGATCACCATCATCTTCCCATGAAAATATCCCATCTTTAACCTCCACGGCAATCCTGCCACTACATCCTTCTTTTCTTTCTACAACATTATGATCCAATTCACGGCTTGTCATATATCCATCTAACCTACCTAGAGATACCATGGCTTGTGAAAGTGTCATAAGGGACTGCGGAAAGGTTCTGATAGGATCCTGTAATATTCTGAAAACTGTTGTTGCTGTGAATACTGTAGCAGCATCTAAAGGGTTTTTGAAAATGATTGCAGCTCCAAATGCACACGCTGATATGATCTGTGACGTACTCCACAGTACTGATAAGTTGCAAGAAAGCAAATACATGAACTTAGAAAGCCATCCGAATTCCTGATTACGTAGAGATTGAATCTTTTCTTTGAAGTGTTCTTCCCATGCCTGAAACTTGATGACGCGCATATTGCCTAACAGTTCGTTTATTGCCTTCATCCTTGAATCGCGCTTCATCATCAAATGGAATTGGTATTGATTGCTTTTGCGCGTCATCAACAGCGTACTGATCAAAGTTAAAACTATTAAAACTAATGCAGCAAACATAGAAACACCCATGTAATAGTACAAGAGAAGTAATGAAGCTCCGATTTGTAATGGCATCATCCAGAGAGAATGCAGTTGTAGCATCATGTCACAAAGCTGTTGGGAATCAACAGCCATATAATTCACAATTTGTCCTACCCCATGAGCCTGTCTAGATGAACCAGTCAATCTGAGCCCTTTCTTGAATATAGTAGTGATAAGGGATGATCTTATCTTCATTCCAAGTAGCTCAGATAGGAAACTGAAGTGATGTGAAGTAAGAACTTCAGCTACTTTGGAAACCAATAGAATCAATACTAGATAATAACCCTCGTAAGGATTTGATCTATCCCCAGAAGTATAACTAATGAAGCTTTGGATAAGAACTGGTCCAACATACATGACTACCAACTGTACTATTGCAAGTACACTAATTATAACGATGTCTTTCCAGAAACATCTGAATAATGTCTTTATTACAGGATATTTAACATTTTCACCTGGCTTAGGCCAATTCTTTTGGAAGAACTCTGCCATTCTCTCAGCTCGAAAATCAGGTGGTAGTGAAGGAACTTCATCCAACTTTAAAGGGGATTGGTATCCTTTACTAAGCACTGGATTCAACCAGTTCCACACTGCCTTAGAGAATACCGAAGCTGTAGCGTATCCACTCACATTAGAATTCAATTCATCAGTGATTTGCTGATATTGGCAAATTCCGGATGACCCTTTTATGGCAACAACGACAAGATAGACATACAAAGGAAGGCTAACCAATACAACTATATCATCCATTCTCAAAATTACCAAATTGTTTCCAGTAAAGAAGAGACGAATAATAGCAGTAATCGCGAAAAGAAACACTACAACATAGCTCATCCCCCAATAAACTCTTAATGTCATGGGATGAGAAACCGCAGAAAATCTCTTCTCGTGTACAATCAGCACAAATATAGCAAGATAAGTTACAGCATGAATCAATCTGAAAGAAGCCTCTGCCATTTCCCATCCTGATTGAACCCCCTTTATGAAGGCTAACATGCATAGAACAGAATAGGTAATGGCTAAAAGAGCTGTCACAAGTAAAGATCCATAGAACCAAAAAGTGGCCCTAAATTGAGGCCTTTCATCCCCTAGAAGAGGTTTATCAAGGGAATTTTCATGATTCTTGATAAATCTTGAACATAGCTTTTTAACTCCTAGTATCAACAGGACAAACAAGAAAAGCAGATCGACTGATGACAAGAGAATTCTTTGAGGACATGGTGAGAGAAAAATGAACTTGAGCCATGATATAGCAACAAAGACAAAAGAAGAAGTGTCTGAAGAGTACTGGATGGAAGAAACAGAACAATCAAGAGATGTAAGCCATGAATCAGACCCCATGATTATACCAAGGAAGAAGGGGGAAAAAAGTCAAGAAAGCTTATGCAAGCTATGGAAAACAAGAAGATAAGTAACTAATCTTCTCTTCTCTCATTCCCCCATGAACTTGGCATGAAGAGACAACTAACCTTCTTACGTTAAAGTTGATTAAACAATTTGGTTTGGTATCTCCAAAATTATATATGTATTATCAGCCGCTCATTAATAGCGAGATTTGATTTTGTACTCACTTGCAAATACCATTTTAGTCAATATTCTTTCCCTCTCCGTTTCTCTCTTGCTTCCTCCCATCCAAATTAATTAATTTTTTTTAAAAAAATTCAATGTTTAAAATAATTAAATTAGTCAAAATTCAAGGTGAATATTTTTTAAAAAAATCATATTTATTCTTTTATTATTGAAGTTTTATATTTTTATTAAGAAATAAATTACACTATATATTTATGATCTCACAAAGAATAATACTGAAAAGTATGATGTAAATTTTATTTTTTCGATGCTTTTCTTAATATATATGTATTATCTCACAAATTCAATTAAAATAAGACGGAAAAAGTAATTTATGCCACATTATTTTACTGGACACAAAATTTCATTAAAAATAAAAAAGATTATATTTAAATTATTTAATTGTAAGGTAATAATTTTTTAGATAGATTAAAATATATATAAAATTAATTAAAATTGTATGACTTTTTTGTAAGAGAATAAGAAGATTTTTTTTCTATAAATAAGACATGAAAATTATAAGTAGATTTAAAATACTATTTTCGTCCCATTTTAGTTACTCTCATTGTTTCAAAAAGAATGGTATGATTGACTTGACAAGAAATTTAAAAAAATAAAGAAGACCTTTTGATTTTGTAGTTGTAAATTAAAATTATGTCAGATGTACCAAAATGTCTTTTAAATCTTGTGATCTTAAATATGTCACGTAGAAAATTGAAAGTTAAATGTTGCTAAAAAGGAAATAGATCATTCTTTTTTAAATAGACTAAAATAGAAAGTAGCACATTCTTTTAAAAACGAGGGAAGTATTAGATATACTAAAAATAATTATCTCAAAATATTTGTTAATTTAGACAATCAAAAGAGAATTAATTATTGTTTTCAAATTATTAAATGTAAAAAATTATAATATTACAATTTTTAAAAAGTACTAACCATTTTTAATAGGGCTATGTTAGTCAAATTGACCTCTTATTAAATTTCTCTTAAAGATTGTATCAAACTTGACAATTAAAATGTGACGGAAAGAGTACTCCCTCCTTCCAAAATAATTGAATTGTTAGAATAAGACACACATCTTGAAAAAAAAAGACATAAAATAGTCTCTTTTTTTAAAATTTTTAATTTTTAAAATTTTAAAACATTAGTAATGATTATTAATTATTAAGTCAATAAAATATTCATTAATGAAATAGTGAAATTGAATTTTTTTTCCCAACATCTATATATTTAAAATGATAATCTCACTATACTAATCATTATTTTTTTAATGGGTGTGTCAAGCTAAAATTTGACATCTAATAATGAACAGAGAAAGTAATAAACAATTCAATCATTTTTTGAACATTAAAAAAATCTATAAAATTAAATTAATTAAAAATGAAGGGAGTATTAATCAATTAAAATTGACATCCATTTTGAATCTATAATATTCCAAATTGACCTAGGTAACCATACTTGATTAAATAAACAAGGTGGTACCTCTTATGGATCTTTCTAGTGTCAGAAGATTAGGAAGTTTGAGCCATGAAATTTTTACAAAGTTAAATCTTGGGAAAATATGAGATATTTTTATTCTTTCATTTTAACTGTTTATAAAAATTTAATTCATAACAAAATATAATTCTAATTTAATTATAATATTTAAAAGAAATCACAAGCAAAGGTGGTCAAATGCATGCAGGGCATGCCTGCTCCTAACAGCATCGAAACAATAATGGGAACAGACAAAGTAAGGTACACAATATATAGAGGATTAAAATCAAACATTACCGAATTGCCCCTCAGTAATCAAAACAGAAGCTCCTCAAATTACCACTTATTATTACGCCTAGTAAGAAAGAAAGAATTCAAAAAATAATTATTTATTTTTAAAAAATTATTATTATTTTAATAATATTTAAATTTTTCACATAATATGTTTCAAATCACGAGACTAAAAGCATTTTAATATAATTTTATATTTAGTCAACTTGATCATCTCGAAGAATAATAATTAATTAATGATACCATAAATTCATGCAGTGAGCATTAATTACTCTGCGTCGTTATCTCATATTTTTAGTTATTCTAGACTATGATGGAAGTATTATTTCAACTGCATTGGAATGATTATTTTGCTCCACCATATGATTTCTAATCAATAAAAAAATACAGATGGTTTGCACTATTATTATTACTTTACTTTACTACTATTAATAAGAGCGGAAAAATAGCATATATCTGTTTTAATTGTTTGCTTATTTGACATGTCTATTTTAGCTATTTAATTTTATTTTTTAAAAAAATAAATAAAAAATTTAATTGATTGTTAAAATTAATTTATCGACATCATATAAAAAAGAACAGAAGAAATAATACATATTATTTAATTAAGAAACTATATAAAAATTACTGTAAATTTAAATAAGTATAAAAAATACAATAAATCATGATATTTGACAGACTAAGAAGCAGCTGAAGCAGACAACTGTTAAATCATGATATTGACAAACTAATAACTATTTAATTATTAAATTTAAAATTTAATCAATATTCATAATATTTATTAAATATTTAATTTTACACTTAATAAAAATATTTAATTATATTATTAAAAAATAAATTTATAAATAACTATTAGACAGTAGATTTAATAAGATCTGTGAGCTGTGACAAAATAAAAGTTTGGCAAGTAGGGACAATTAATTGTATTTAAAGACAACATGTGATATAACTGGCAAAGTAACACCGTTTCCTCTATTCAACAAAACTGTGGTAATGATTATACAGTAACATATAATAGTAACAAAATGTTCAACATGTCGGGATCAAAATTAACATTATGCTTATAAAATGCTAGTAACGAAAATTATGATCAATATTTATTTATAAATTTATTTTTTATGTGAATATTGAATTAAATGATAAAGATATTATTAAAAAAATATTTTTTTAAAATAAAATGAAAATTGAATTTATGTAATAAAAAAAGATTTTACATTTCTTAGCCAAACAGATATGTGGTTAACCATCTCATTAAGTATAAAAAATATATAAGATAAATATTATTAATAAGTTTTAAGTGATATTAATTAAATATTTCTAATATATATTTATATAGTAGTAAATCATCTCTTTTTTTGTGTAAATTTAATGTGAAGACGTTTATTGAGATATTCATAATTAATCTTTTTTTGTGTGTAAATTTAATGCGAAAAGGTCTATTAATATATCAATAACTAAATATTTCCATCATTGATCATTGATGTTTTACTCGCCATTACTTTACGCTCAGCTATCACTAAAAAGGCTACTCCTAGTAGAAGTGATAGAATTATTCCAAGTATTAATTTCAGGAGAAATAACTTGTACATTTTTTTTTTCTATTCACTCATGATATGCCCTGGTCGATCCGATCATGATATTGAAGGAGGGGACCTTTACTTGAAAACTACAACATAAGCACTCCTTTTCCATTCACTCTATCTAAGAAAAAGAATTTAGCATACACCACAACTGTCCCATCTTTTCATTTCTTTATCTATATGAAACCAAATGGGCAAGTCTTTATCATTGATTGGGGCCTTGAACTCAATGAGAGTGGGGGATTCGCTTCTCTTGGGGCAACTTGCCCACGTTTGTAAGATACCTGATGGCGCATACGAATTTCTCGAGTGTGAGCTCGTCCTGCGCTGTTATCCGCAGACAACAAGTTCATTTGCCTACCCACAGATTTCTTGCAAGAGCCCACCATAGTAGTTACAAAATTTACACAAATATAATCAACACTTAAAATAATAAAGCTATAATCAAAGGATATGAATTTTAAACTAAGTCATAATTAAAGCGAGTTTCATAATTTTAATAAAATAGTATAACTAATTAAACTAAAGTAAAATATCAGAAATAATTTTTTAAATTTTTTATGAAAATGCCCTTGTTGAAGCAAATATGTTGACGAAAACAATGCTTGCTTAAAATAAATATCTAATAAATATCGATTAATTTTAAGTTCAATGATTTTAAATTTTTACTCCAAAATAAATTATTTATGTGTGTGTATTTGTGTGGTAGTAATTATCTTCTTTTTTCTGTGCAAATCTAATGTGAAAAGGTTCATTGATATGTCCTTAATTAACATAATTTTTGTATTGCTGATTTGTTACTCAAAATAATTATAAAATATACATCAACATTACTAACACTCAAAATAATAAAGCTACAATTGAAGTATATGAATTTAAAATTAAAGATTATTGTTAAAGTGAATCCCCCATAATTTCATATATATTTGTCTGGCAATCAATCAACTCTTTTTTTGTTGTGCAAATCTAATGCGAAAAGGTCCATTGAGATGTCCTTAGTTAAAATATTTTTCGTCATTGATCATTGATTTTTCAAGCAAAATAGTTACAAAATGTACACAAATATTACTAACACTTAAAAATAACAAAGCAATAATTGAAGTACATAAATTTAAAACTAAAGACTATAGTTGAAGCGGGTCCTATAATTTCAAAAATTATACACTAATTATATTAAAATAGAAAAAAATAATTATTTAATTTTTTTTAAAAAAATATTCATATTGAAGCAGGCACGTCGACGGAGAGATGTCTGCTTCATCCCAACTCCCTTTCAGTGACGGATCTATGATTTTAAAGTTGTGGTGCTCTCTTAACTTAACAACTGTGGAATCAAAATTTTTACTAAGGAGTTCAAAACATAAAAGGTAAATACACAAGAAGTCAAAGGGTATTCAACATCTATTATTTCTAATATATAGAAATGTGAATGGTAGGACGACCAAGGGTAAAAATATAATTTCACACTAACAAAAATCTATAAAAAAATATAGTCCAAAAAAATATATATTTCTAGAAACATCTTTCTATTATTTTATTCTATAGAAATATAAAATCAATGATGACCAATGATAAAAAAATAATTTCACATGCTAACAAAAATCTACCAAGAAAGATAAGCAAAAAATAATAATTCTAGAAGAATCTTCCAATAAAAAGATGAAACATAAAGAATTAAGGATATATTTTTCATTTTATCCTAATTTATTAAAATATTATATATTTTGCATTATGCTTGTCCTCTAAATTCACTCTGCATAGTTAAATATCCTACATAAATTTCATATATTAACTCTTTTTAAGAAAATTAAAATTATTTTTATTATATAGAAAGTTATAACTAGGACGATCAAAAATATTTTTTAATAAAAATTAATTAAAAAGAAAACCTAAAGTAATTATTACATTATGCAAGGTGTGAATGATATTTTCAGAAAAATCAATCCAAGTTCCAGAAAATTCTAATTGTCATATAATGAAAAAGTAAAAAATATAGATTAAATGCAGATCTTAATATTATATATGCAAATAATTTTTTGTTATCAATTAAAATATATTATATTTCGAACTTCATATTTGCGTTTCTTGGTTCTAATTTCTATTTGAGCAATAAATTTAAAATATTGATATTTGAAATAGTAACACACAATGAATTGTGGTTATTATATAATTCAATTCAATCTAATAAATAGATTAACTTTGATTCCTAATAAATTTATGTCATTATGTAGTGGTAAAAAATAAACTAAATGATAGATCACAAAAGTTTCACAGTATAAAAGTGATTATTCCAATAATTAATATAAAAAAATATAGGTCAAATTACTATATAATATATTTTATAAATATTTTTTTTTAAATAGGCAAAATAATAGAACATATTGGGCCCATTTACGGGTCTTAACTTATCTAGTATATATACAAAATATAATTTTAAGTATGTATAAATAATATATTTTTTACTGATAGAGTTCAAATGAACTCCTTGGACCTATGTAGCTCTGCTTTCACTTATCTACCAATTATAAAATATAAGTGCACAAATTTAACACTTGTCATAAAAAGACGATCATATTTGAACTCGCCAGGAAAAACAATCAATATAAACACCTATTCACTATGTTCCTTTTCACTTGTCAAAGTTTTCTTTTTCTAGAGTAAAACAATATCAATCTTGAGTAACATTTTAAGATTTAAATTTTTTCATATTCATAATAGAAAAAATTATAAACTATAGTACTTTTAGAGTTTTAATATAGTTTTTGAATACGAAATTTTAATTTTAAAATATTGAATTATTCTAATATAATTTAGCGTGGAAAATTATAAATTAATTCTTACAAAGTAAAATATGACAATTATTAGGAATGAAGAAAATAATATTTATTATCTTGAATAAATAATGGGAAAATATTTATTTGTATACCCTCTTTTTTAGGGAAATTAATAAAAGAGCAACTATAAATAAGGAAAAAATAGGAAAAGTAGCAAAAAGGTGACAATACTTATTGTCACGCCCAGGAGGGTACCCTTGACGTGGCCGACACTTAGAGACTAATCTTAGCCCCCAAGCGAACCACTTGACCTCATCACATTCGTTCACTCACATTCCAATAGCGGAAGACATCACTGAATAAGTACACTTAAAGAAATGCAATGATATAATGCAAAATCAAAGGTCAAAGGCCCACAATCTATCCATCAACTAATTAAGACTAGTGTGAAAAAGACTACTTAAAAATAACATCCAAACATAACTCGACAGTCTAGTCTATGAAACCTCTAAACACCTAACTAACTGGTGCCAATGACAAGTGTATGGCTATCTCAAAATAAAATAAAATAAAATAAGTCTAAACTCAAAGCTAGAAAGAAATATAGTATCCTACGAAAGTATGAGAGGAATCACCAATCAACTGAATATAAATAGGTCCTCAACGGAGCGCCTACTGATAACCACTAGTACCTGTCTCTGCATTATAAAAAGATGCAGGTCCAAATGGACGTCAGTACGTGAAATGTACGAGTATGTAAAATGGCAGAATGAAACATGTAAAGGTAGAATGACATCAACTCAAAATAGCTCAACTCAAGAAAGTAGGGAACTCAATCATCAAGTCAAGAGTCTAAAATAAGAATGCAATTTTAGACAATGACTACTCATATACCATCTGATCCAATCCACTCAGAGTACTATCAAGGCCTATTTGGGAGTTTCTCTAACCGACAACCATCACATATGAGTCAGTGATGATACAAAGAAGTGATGTTGTTGCCACATCCATCCAATACCTTGCCAGGGTAAAGGACATCTCATCGGTGAATTCACAATAATAACATCAAGTCCTCTTTTAAGGACTAAAGAGAAACATTCATTTTTACGGTTCAATCCTCTCCTATCTGGACAAGTAGTTATTGAGTTTGAGTTGGACTTACTCTTACTCAATTCGATGCTTAATACTCCTCCCAAAACTCAATATGTTCATTAGACATCAACCCTAAGGTTAGCTCATTCATCTAGTCTCATTGGACATTTATCAACTCAATTCATCACATTAACTATCACTCTTTGATTACATTCTTTTAGGATTCATCTCTTGACTCATAAAGACTCTCTATCATGCATCATTCTAGCTCATAGCGTTTAGGAAGCAAAGGTAGTGTTAAAACATTTAGAAATTTCATAGGTTATTTAGGCTCAATTTATACTCATGCATACTCATTTACGTGCAATATGTAAAAATAATAAGAATTCAATCTAGGGTTCATGTAGAAAAGTGAAATCATCAATTTCAAGTATTTAATTCATAAAAGTTGTAATTCATGCAAAATTACATAGAAATACATTAGAGTTTAAGAAGAACCTTCAAAAACCTTCATGCAATACTCAATTCACTAACAACTCCATCAACTCGAGTTATGGGGCACATGGAAGAACAAAATCCATGTTTTAGTTAGCCTTACATACCTGGAAGTTTGAGTCTTGGAAGAACTCTCAAGTTATCATTTTAAACCCTAACCTTTTTCTCCCTTGAAACTTTGCCCTAAGTTTGGAGAATGTGTTTTAGTGTGAAAAAGGTGAACTAATATGTTTAGGGCTTTATTTAGGTATAAAAACGCCAAGTCTAGGCTTTAAAAGGGTGGGAAAAGATCAAAATAACCCTTCAAGAAAGCTGTCGAAAGTGGACCACAATTTGTTTTACGGCCCATGAAACAGGTCACAGGTCATGGTCCTCTCTTCTGGAAAGCAGATCAAAATTTGAGTTTTCTGGATCTTATTCTATGGATCATCAGACGGTCCGTGAAACATGTTACGGGTCGTGGTTCACTCTCATGAAAATCAACTCAAAATATGGGTTTCTGGAACTCATTCTACGATTTATCAAACGGGTCGTGGAATAGGTTACGGGTCGTGTTCCCTCTCGTGAATTCCCTCCTATACTTAGCTAAATATTTTCAACTCTGAAACACCTCCTACGACCTGGTCCATGGACCGTACTCTAGTCTACGACTCGTAAATAGTCTCGTAGAACCAGGTCTGTGGACCAGTTTCACTTCCAAAATTTCTGGAGTGTTACATTTTCTCCCCCTTGGGAATATTCTTCCTCGAATGATGAGCAACTAGGTGACCTATAAGCAGAAACATCATCAAGAAATCAAATACTCGGATACTCGAATACTTATACTCTAGAATCAACTTCAACTCAGGATTCAGATATTGAAAGACTATTTCTAACATCGTCAATATGCACGAATACAGTTGAAGATATGCATACTCAAATACTCAGACTCAAGAGGAACATTAACTCAAAGATAAAAACTCAACTCAACAATGAGAAAGTAACTCAAAGAATAGAAATGAATAATTACCATCAATTTCATCATTAGAAGGCACGAATAGGTGAGGGTATTTATCCTTCATATCCTCTTCAGCCTCCCATGTAGCCTCTTCAACGGATTGACATCTCCATAACACTTTTATAGAAACAACTTCTTTAGTTCTCAACTTGTGAACTTGACGATCAAGGATTTGGACTGGGATTTCTTCATAACTCAAACTATCCTTCACTCCAATACTTTCAACAGGCACAACCAAGGACGGATCTCCCAAACACTTCTTAAGCATAGAAATATGAAAGACCGAATAGATGGATGCCAGCTTTTGTGGTAGCTCCAATTCACAAGCTACATTTTCCACTCTCCTCATAATATGGTAAGGACCAATGTAACGAGGACTCAACTTTTCTTTCTTCTTGAATCTCATTACACCCCTCATGGGTGATACTTTCAAGTATACCCAATTATTTACTTCGAACTCTAGGTCCCTTTTCCTACATCAGCGTAAGAATTTTAGCGGCTCTGTGCAGTTCTCAATCTCTATTGAATGATCTTTACTTTCTCCATAGCTTGATGTAGCAAGTTTGTTCCAATCAGCTCTGCTTCACCTACCTCGAACCATCCAATCCGTGGTCTATATCTCCTCCTATAGAGGACCTCATAAGGAGCCAATTGAATGCTCGAATGAAAGTTGTAGCTGTAAGCAAACTCAATCAGAGGCATATGGTTATCCCAATTACCTTTGAAGTAGATGAAACAGACCCTCAACATATCCTCTAAAGTCTATATCGTACGCTCAGCCTAACCATCGATCTGAGAGTGGAAAGTAGTACTAAGGTTCACCTTTGAACCCAAGCCTTTCTGAAAAGGACTTCCAGAATTGGGCAGTGAATTGAGATGCTCTATCTGATATGATAGACAAAGAAAATCCATGCAATCTGACAATTTCTTGGATATACAATCGGGCATAGTCTTTTGTCGTATTGGTAGTCTTTACCGCCAAGAAATGAGTTGATTTAGTCATCCTATCAACAATCACCCAGATCAAATCATGTTGTCTATGAGACTTTGGTAAGCTTGTGATGAAATCCATATTTATTACCTCCCACTTCTATTCTGAAATTTCAAAATTCTGGGTTACTTTGCATGGCCTGTAGTGCTCAACTTTTACTTGTTGGAAGTTTGAGAACTTAGAAACGAAGTCTGCAATGTCTCTCTTCATCCCACTCCACCAATAAACCTCTGTCAGGTCGCGATACATTTTGGTAGATCCTGAATGGATAGAATCTAGTGTTATGGCTTCTGCCATGATCCTTTCTCGAATACCATTAACATCTGGAACATACAATCTACTTTGGTATCTCAATACCCTCTCTCCCCTGTTGACGAATGTCATTACTTTCTGCGTATGTACATCTTCCTTCAATTGGAGTAAGATGGGATCTTGGTCTTGTTTCTCCTTTACCTCAACCACAAGAGATGACATAGACTCATTATGGACAAGTATTTTACCTTCACCAGATTCATCTAGTTGAACTCCCAGTCGTGCTAGCCTGTGCACCTCTTTGACCAACTCTTTCTTCTCTCCTTCCACATGAGCAGTGCTTCTCATGGACAACTTGCTAAGAGCATCAACAACATATTAGTTTTACCTGTATGGTAGGGGATGCTCATGTCATAATCCTTGAGCAACTCAAGTTATCTCCTCTACCTCAAGTTAAGCTCTTCCTAGGCGAAGACATATTGCATGCTTTTATGGTTTGCGTATACATCAATATGTGCTCTATATAAGTAGTTGCGCCAAATTTTGAGTGCAAACACCATCACAACCAACTCTAAGTCGTGTGTCAGATAGTTCTTCTCATGGTTCTTAAACTGTCTGGAAGCATAAACTATGACCTTACCTCTCTGCATCAGAACAC
Source organism: Solanum aculeatissimum (assembly GCA_038996855.1). NCBI lineage: Eukaryota > Viridiplantae > Streptophyta > Magnoliopsida > Solanales > Solanaceae > Solanum > Solanum aculeatissimum. The sequence continues at coordinate 463 of JBCEWC010007349.1, read as the reverse complement.
ATGTCAATCCCACTCTAGAAACATCGCAATAGATCACAAAATCATCAGTCCCCTCAAGTAGAGTCAATACTGGTGCCACCGTTAATCTAGTTTTCAACTCTTGAAAACTCTTCTCACACTTATCGGACCACTGGAACTTAGCTTTCTTCTAAGTCAGCTTAGTCAATGGTGAGGATAGAGAAGAGAATCCCTCAACAAATCTGCGATAATAACCAACCAAACTCAGAAAACTTCTAATGTCAGTTGGAGATATGGGTCTTGGCCAGTTCTTAACTTCCTCAATCTTCTGCATATCTACTTGAATACCATCACCCGAAATGTAACAACCCGAAAATTTTCGAAACTCATTATGGTTGATATTGTATGATGTTATACTAGTCATGGTGAAACGACCCAAAAAGTTCCTAAAAATGTGCTTCGGAAATTACCGGAAACTTGTTTTAGCTATATCTAAAAATCCATT
>JBCEWC010007348.1:0-21559 GCA_038996855.1 Solanum aculeatissimum | reverse complement strand
CACCATTCAAATCATTTTTGCTCAGATGTATGCATTCCATGCCATGAAACTCAAGAAATAAAGAATTAGGACCATTCAAAAAAGATAGAACCTGGTACCTTAGGCATTAATAGATTGGAAGAGGTAGGGATATCGCCTCATCATGTCCAACTCCACTTCCCATGTAGCACTCTGCACATGTTGGTTCCTCCAAGGAACCTTATCCAAATCCATCTCCTTGTTATGAAGCTGCTTCACTTGCCTATCGAAGATTTCACTCGGCACCTCTTCATCGGTCAAGTTCTCCTCAATCGTAACACCCTCCAAGGGTACAATTTCCTTGGGATAACCAACCAACTTCCTTAACATAGACACATGGAACACCAGATGAATAGAGTTTATATCCAAAGGCAATTTCAACCTATAAGCCACACTACCAACCTGCTCAACAATCTCATATGGCCTGACATACCGAGGACTAAACTTACCTTTTTTACTAAAACGCATACTACCCTTCATAGGTGAGACCTTCACGTAGACCAAATTACCCGTATGAAATTCAAGGTCTCTCTTCCTAACATCTGAGTAAGACTTTTGGCAACTTTGAGCCATTCTCAACCTTTCTTTAATAAACTTTACCTTTTCCAAGGCTTCAACCACCAAGTTCGGGCCTATAAATGCAATCTAACCCAACTCAAACCATCCTACCGAGGATCTACCCCTCCTACCACACAAAGCTTCAAATGAAACCATACCAATGCTAACATGAAAATTATTGTTGTAGGCAAATTCGATGAGTGGTAGATGATCATCCCAATTTCATTTTCACTCTAGCACACAAGCCCTCAATTTGTCCTCCAAAGTTTGAATAATCCTCTCGGCTTGCCCATTGGCTTGAGGATGGAAAGTGGTGCTCAATTCTACCTTTGTGCCAAGCCCTCTTTGAAATAACCACTAAAAGTGATAAGTAAATTATGTACCGCGATCTGATTTGATAGACATAGGTATGCCATACAACCTTACCAATTCCTATAAGTAGTCTTGACCAGTAGAAAGTGAGTCAACTTGGTCATTCGATCAACAATCACCCATATAGAATCAAATTGGTTACGAGTATGGGGAAACCTAACTACGAAATCCATGTTCACATCTTCCCACTTCTAAGTAGGAATCTCAATATCTTAAGCCAAACCACCGGGCCTTTGGTGTTCTACCTTCACTTGTTGGCGATTCAGGCATTCCGATACAAACTTGGCTATGTCTCTCTTCATGCCTGCCACTAATACACCTCTCTCAAATCTCGATGCATCTTAGTGGATCCCAAATGAATAGAATATTGGGAGTTATGGGCCTCACTTATGATAACCTCCCTAAAGACGTCGACATTCAGAACACACAATCAGTCTTGGTATTGTAGCACACCATCTCCCCTTTAGGAAAAAACATATATCTTCGTTTTGGTAACCTACTTCTTCAATTCAACCAAAGAGGGTTCCAAATATTCTTTTTCCTTGTCATTAATAACCACAAAAGACTCAGACCCATTTTGAACGAGAATACCGCCATCTTCAGAGTCAGTCAATCTAACACCCAACCTAGCCAGACAGTGCACGTCCCTTGCTAACTCCTTCTTTCCTTAATCAACATGAGACATACTATCCATGGATAGTCTACTAAAGGGATCACTATGACATTGGATTTGTCAAGATGATATAGGAAACTTATTTCATCATTTTTGAGTATTTCCAACCACCTCCTTTGTCTCAAATTGATATCTCTTTGGGTGAACACATATTGCAAACTATTATGATAGGTGAAAACATCTACTTGAACCCCATACAAGTAATGTGCCCAAATCATTAAAACAAACACCACCACCGCCAACTCAAGATCATGGGTCGGGTAATTTAGTTCATGCACCTTCAATTGCCGAGACGCATAAGCTATCACCTTACCGTGTTGCATAAGAACACATCCCAATCCAAGCTAGAAAGCATCATAATACACCACAAATCTATCTAACCCATTCGGTAAAGTCAAAACATGAGTTGATGTAAGTCGGTCTTTCAATGTCTAAAAACACTTCTCACACTCATTTGACCGCACAAACTTGGCTTTTTTTTGAGTCAATTTAGTCAACGGGGATACAATGGAAAAGAATCCCTCAACAAACCTCTGATAATAATTAGCCAACCCAAGGAAACTTTTAATATCAGAAGAGGTCAACAGTCCAGGTCGATTCTTTACTGCTTCTGTCTTCTTGGGATCAACCTTAATACTATCATCGGACACCACATGACCCAGAAAAGCAACTTCTCCCAACCAAAACTCACATTTACTAAACTTGGAAAACAACTTATTGTCCCTTAACATCTGAAGCAATAACCTTAAGTGATCCATATGCTACTGCTCATATCGGGAATAAATCAAGAGATCATCAATAAAAACAACTACAAAACTATCAAGAAATGGATTGAGCAACCGATTCAAACAATATGATAAATACACCCCTTAGAAATCATCTCCCGGGATTTGAGATAGGAAATAAATCATCCTTTAACAACGGAATCACTACCCTCCCATTCCCAGACAGGTTCATTAGGAATTTGATATTTGACTTTTTTGGTCCTATAATTAACCAAGGCATACGATGCATGTAACCAATTTATCCCAAGAATAATATCAAAGTCAAACATCTAAAGCTCTACGAGGTCACCGGGAAAGATTCTATGCAAGACTGAAAAAGGACAATCGCGATACACTTTCTGAGCTATGATAGACTCACCCAAGGGAGTATAAATCGAATAAGGCTCCCTCATAGTCTCAGGACTTAAAACAAATTTAACTACCAATAAAGGAGTCACAAAAGATAAATTTTCACCTAGATCAAAGAAAGCATAAACATCAAAAACAAAAACTTTTAACATACCAGTCACCATATTCGGAGCCTCATCCACCTCCTATCTGGCATGAAGAGCATAGAACATATTATTTCTAGGAGCACCACCAACTTGACCCTTCGGTTGCCTTTGACCACCTGGAACCACTGGACTTTTCTTTGTATTCTTTGGGCAATCAGCAACCTTATGGTTCATACTTCCACACCCTAAACAAGCACCCAAAATCTTCCTACATTCACCCAAGTGATTTCCTCCACACTGCCCACATCGAGGAGGTCATAGTCCACCTCCAACTTATGCCTTGGGAGGGGGTACCCTAGTATTGGATAACCTCACTTTTGAGCCTTGGCCGTGTTGGTACCGGCCATTTCCACCACCACTCCCAGGGTTAGAGAACCCCCCTTCAAACTGGGACCTCTTAGAATTATTCACCCTTCTCTCTTTGAGTTTCTCCCCTTTAATCTGTTTAGCATACATCATAAGCTTGGAAATATCCATCTCCCAAATAAGCATAGCGGTGCGACATTCCTTCACCACCAAATCAGAGACCCCAGATATAAACTTGTGCATCCTTGCATAGGGATCAGCAATTAGCATGGGAGCATACTTCGAGAGCTTGGTGAACTTAAGAGAATAGTCTCTCATAGACATGCCACCTTGCTTGAGGTTAATAAATTTGGTCATCTTGGCCTCCCTAAGCTCTAGAGAAAAGAAACGGTCTAGGAAAGCAACCTTAAAGTCTTCCCAATCAACCTTAACATCAACAACCCTCTCGACCAACTACTGATTGCACCACACCTGGGCTACATCTTTCAACTGATAGGTAGCCAATTCAGCTTTCTCCTCAGAACTCACACCCATGACATTCAACGCCTTGGTGAGCTCATCAAGAAATTCTTGGGCATCTTCATCCACTTTTGAACCAAAGAACTCTGGAGTATTCATTCTACTGAAGTCTCTTACCCTAGAGGTTAGGGTTTGACCATGAGTAGGATTATCCGACTAGGCCTGACTGGTCACCACAATATTTTTGAATTCAGCATAAGACACTTGCTCCCCCATAGGATTTTGAGGGGTTTGTTCATCATAAACTGGGGCCTTCCTAGGGAGATGAGCTCTTCGTGGAGGCACCTTCTGAAAGAGTGACAAAAACATAAACAATTCAAGAAACCTTATATAATAGTCCATAGCATGACATAACAGCAAATAAAGTGACATAATTCCTAAAACATCATCATAGCCTCTCACTCATAGGCATGGCGCGCATCACACCTATGAATAAAACTATACTTAAAGCGGCAGGTTGGACTCCAAAGACCATTTATAAACCTAGTGCTTTGATACCATATTTTTCACAAGCTGGGAGTGGGGCCTAGATATGACATGGCGAATGACAACCGGAGAGTCTTCAATCAAGCCATCTTAGCATCAACTTAAACATCATTGGTTTAGAAGCGCATGATTTAACAAGTTGCACATAATTCTAAGGGGTTACAGGACTTTAGATTCAAGCTATGGGGATATCATCAAGAGAGCGATTTACATGAATCACACAGCACATAGAAAATACGTTCTAAGGAGAAGGTAAGTATGACTCAAGCTATGGGGGCAAGAAGGGACTTGAGAATTTCCATATAAGCACATTCTGATAAAACATGTCATGATAACATAAGTATAAACATAGCCAGAGAATGATATAGTCATAGCATCTCAATCAAGCATATATTACGAGCGTACAATAGAATTTGATATGTCCAATAATACTTATACGTAGAATAAGATGGGGAAACAACATATCCTGGGCTCACTCTCAAGTCATAAGATAGAAAAGACAACAAAACATAAGATAGAGGGAAGTGGGTTTTGCCCTTGAAGTAAATGGATCACCATACGCAACAATCTGAGATCACCAAGCTAACCATCCAAAGGTGGATGGATATCAACTCTGACCCCTATATGGTTAGATCATGTAGCTGAAGAATATGGGTTAGTACATAGCCTACACTAATTATGCGGGCCTGCAATGCATATGAACATCAAATCCAACATAACAAGTTAGATGACAAGGGCACATATATATAGAAAGAAGTATATAATAAAGGAAGGATATTATGTCAATATGCCATGAAATTTGTTATGCATGAATATGATAAATCCATAGTCATAGCGGGGATGTGAACTCAACCGACAACAAGAGAGACTAGCGAGCTACTACTTGTAATTGGACTACTTGCCAGGTAGATCCCCAAGTCAATCTTAAAAAGGGGAATACAAGTCAATCCCTAAAAGGAAAAATCCTATGTTGGCATATGGTTTGACAAAAAGGTATATGGACCCTTGGAGATAGTCCACCTCGACTCCAATCCCTCGGTATTAAGTCTCATCCCATGAGATTCCATAAACATATACATATACATGATTTGAAACGGAGGTTTGTATTTCAAATCAACATAATGTAAAATTGGGGTCAAAAGCTAAAACCAAAATTCAAGTATCAAGTGCAAGGATCAATGCATAGGAGTCGCTCATGCAATGCAAGTACAAGATAGCGGAAACACCCAAGATGCTTAAAAATCCATGTCAGGACAAGATGTGAACACATTCTAGTCATATCCCATATAGTTCCAAAATCAAGTCAAGTCAAGGTGGGACTAGCCCATAACAAGAGTTTCATCAAAATCAATTTTCAAGTATGCATATTCCATGAATGATGATGAGAATAGCATCGGAAATTAAAATTCATAAATTAAACTCAGAATAAGAAGAATCCATAAGAAAATCAACAATCAAAGCTTAAATAATATCACCCATGCATAAATTTAAAGAATAAGGGGATATGCATAATTGAATTTTCGTAAAACCAATGGAATTCAACAAAGTAGGGCTTAATTCACTTTAAAATCAACAAATATATACAATCCATACTTCAATTTAATTAAATCATTCATAAATTTAAAGACCCAATTTCAAAGTAGGCATAATTTAATAAAATCAATTGAAGAAATTAATTTGAAGCTTCATGGTTGAAAGGAGCCATGAATAAATTCCCACATACCTTGATAATCAGGAAGCTTTAGAGAGAAAAGGGATTGAAGAAGAAGACTCCTTTGAATTCCAATTCCAATCTTCAAGCCACAGTAGGAAGTGAGCCTTTAGAAGAGAGTGTTTGAAAATAATCTAAGTGTTGGAAAAATTTGATGAAGATAAATGAATAAAATCTGATTTGGGGGCTTAGGATAGGTTTAAAGGTCGTAAAAGATCTTGGGAATGGGTCAAATTATAAAAAATACCTCAACAAAATGCAACCTGGAGGTTTTACCCGTAGCTCTCACGGACGGTTTCATTGGTTGTGAGCCTCTTCACGGGTCGTGAGGCTCATTGACTTTGCAAAGGTAGTCCCTATAAAAATAGGCATAACCTTTTACTCGAAACTCGAAATTGAATGAAACAAGTTTTGTTAGAAAGCTAATTCAAAGAGCTTCAATGTTATATGTAATAGAACACCTAGTTCAATCTGCGCTAAGAAATAGGATCAGTTAAAGTTGACCATTCCAACGGTCCATAAGAGATCCCATACTTAGAAACACATTTCGCTCCTACAACCATATGGTAGCCTTCACAGTCCGTGAGGGTTCACACTGACCATGAATATGTCCATAGAGCCTCACTTGGTCCAAATCCTTGGCTGGCACCTTCACACGGACTGGTTCATTGACCTTGAGGCCTCACACGTTCCACATTCTCATTGATGCGATTTCCATAACGATACCCTTATACATAGAACCAATTCTTAGGTCAAGGCCATCCTGAAACATATTACCACGCCTCGTGAGAGGTCACACGGTTTTCCTTATGGACCATGAGATGGCACACGGCCCGTGAAGGCCACCATGAGGTAGTGCCTTAACCAAAATTCCAGAAATGGATCCCTGTGCAGGCAGTCCCACAAAAAAGGCTATAACTTCTTTATCCGAACTCTGAATCAAGTGAAACCAAGTACATTGGAAATATAACTCAAAGAGATTTAATATTATAGGTTATGGTGCTCCCAGTTCTACCTGTGCTAATATATATGCCCATTTAAAGTCAGTACTTCCACAATACGTCAAACAAAACTTAACAAAAGTGATTTCCTTGAATACAACCACTCAAGAGAGACTCATAAAGCTCAGTAGCCAACCATGGTAAGTTCGAATTAGGTCTTAGTCAAATTCACGAGGCTCAAAAATTTGTGAGTTGTTACGTAGGCATCAATAGAATCATTTTGATATCCATATTAGAAAGAATTAGGCTTAGGGGCAAATGATCAAAATTAGGGCTACAATTCAAAGTTCCTGAATGTGAAAATTAACTTAAAATTATGGATCTATGCGAGAAAATAAGTTTGTGGGTGAAAATCCCACTAACATTTAGTACAAATAGAGGGATAAAGCATCAATTAAAATTTCCAAAACATAGAGTAAAAATATCCAATTTTGAATATCCAAAATCATGCAATTAAAGGCAAAATCAAGATAAAAGTCATGGAAATTACATAAAAAGAGAGGAGAAGATCTAGACAATGCTCCGCGAACGTGTTGGGCATTTACAAATGTAGAGTAGGACTGAGTCTGGCAGCTATAACTCCGCAAATATGGAGAATTTCCTAAAAATGCGGAGAAGGGAAAGAGGTAAACCTCCACGAATGCAGAGAAGAATCATAAATGCACAAAGAACTAGATATAACAAACATCATCAAATCTTTATACAAACCCTTGGGATTCATTTGGAATCAAAATTTCACAAACTAGATATGTATCCATTCCAAAAATAATTGATATCGCCCAAGCTACACCTCTTTTTTGAAGGTTTAAGCGATCACTGTCAAGTTATATAACCTAGTCGAGGTTAGGATCGATCCCATTGGGAATATGATAGACTAGGAGTAATTAAAAATAAGTTGGGTAAATAAACCTACTTATCTCTCAAAAAGGGGGTTTTGTAATTGTTGTAAATAAATCTAAACTAGAAGTGTGTGTTGTGATATCAGTAGAAGAAGTAACTAGGATAGTGTGTTCCCCGTGAATAATAAACTTGGTATATCTAGATAATTGTAACCTTTTCCAATGTGTATCATGCAGAACGGTAAGTTACATTCACCAAACCCTTTTATCCAGGTGACAATCGAATTTCCTTAAGTGATTTGATCCATCTCTGTAGTGTGACATTACCAAACATTACCTATTATTCCTGTACAACCTCCCCTTGATCCAGTTAGGTTGATTAGATGAGAAATTGGGCTTTGAATCCTCTTAAGTACTCTCTTTTTCCTTTCCGTATCACCTTGATCCAGTCGATAATAATAAGGGAAAGTTTTTACATTGGTCATCCATTAAAAAAATTCATAGCAAAGGAAATAATTATTGCATGCATACACACTTTCCAATATTATAGATTATCCAGATTTTATGTTGTTAGTTTGTCACGGTTCCCACAACCCTAATTATAGATTTTTCTATGCATGATCATTGTAGATGAAGAAATCTTGTTAAATAGCATAATTATAACAATTATAATGATAAAATTAAGAAAACGAAATCCAAATTTCTTCACAAGAAATCACGATATAAAAATTCACAAAACTAGAGGTTCTCCAACAATTTCTAAGTAATTCTGTTGTTATCCCCTTCATTCTTTCATAAAAGAAACCTAAAAACCTATTTATACTAAGTAAAAACCAAATGCAAAATATAATAGGAAAATTGAGTCGGCAGGCTTCAATGACAGGGTTACGGGTTGTACATTGTTCCACCGCCCCTACCAGGGCTTTATATTTTTCATTCGTAAAAATTATATATTACCTCCGTGATACCTTCCTATGGACCATACACATGCATACGGCTCCTATAGGATTTCTTCTGAGCTATTTTCTGAAACTTCCCTAATTCTAATCCTCAAGGCACCAATCCTAGTCCATGGATTGTATAACTTTCTACGACTTGTCTACACATTCGTGGACTAAACATCTGAAAATAGGACCTTCACCGGATCTTGTCCATGACACCACTTTACGGCTCATTGAAGTATCCACGGCCCATAGAGTGTTTCGTACTTCACCCAAAAAAGTACAATTCTACAGACTTCAGCCCAAAATTATGCCAACTCTGTAATCGTGCAAACTAAACATAAAACACATCAAACTCACAAATATCACTTTGAGACCACATAAAATTTAAAGTTTTAGGCATCAAAAGTGTTATATTTATATTTCATATCAAAACCTCAACTTACAATTGTTGCTTTTCCTCAAGTGATGGACTCAATCTAAATAAGCAATACAGTAACACAATGACCTTAGTCATATGGCACACATCATCTTAGAATCAAGCTTTGATACCCAAACTAACATATCGGCGCATATCAAATAGTCATCAAACAAACGAATGCAAATGAATACATGTGACAGTGCAACTATGGAAAGCAAGGTAACCACATATAAGCAAGAATTACTAAAGTAATCTGGCATCAACAGTGCAATGCAAGTGCCTTCATAAGAAAAAGTCCCATATCCCACTTATGATAGTATATTTATATTAAATTTTTGGGACTAAACAAAATGACTCACTCTCATAACAGATATTCAAACACTATGCTCAATACCATATGCTTGCCCATATAGTCATGAATGTGACCTTTAACTACTTGAACTAAGACCATTATAGGACTTTCTTGTCTTGTAAGATAGGCTCATGGGGCTTTTGTACGATGTTTTGGGAACATAGTGACTAATTTCCCTTCTTGACACTGCGCTATTCTATATTTTTTCCCTACCAACCCAGTCATTTTTTTACTCATTCACCCTTTCTCCTATTTCAACCTTTTTACGATGCCTTACTCTCATTTTTAACTCATTGCCTTTTATTTTTCATATACTTATTCTTTTTAACTCATCGTTTAGGCATCTATTTATTTTTCTTGAACTCACATCATATTTTTGTCCCTTTTTTATGTATCACTAGCTCCCACCCCATTTGCCATGATTTTTCTTTCACCAACCACCCTCAACTTAGGCTTTTGGCCTGAGTTAAGATGGACAATATTCAACCTACGAACTAGGGCCATATTAGGTAGCAACCTCAACTTAGGATTTTTTCCTCAGTCAAGGTACAAAATGTTCAAGAAAGGACTAGGTCTAATTTCAGGGTTTCGCATTCAACAAGGCTTGCTTACTTAGGTGTTTACAAAGAAAGGGTACATGTAAGGCTCAAATATTAGGATCAAGGGGTACACAATGCATTTGGTTCGTTATTTAGGCTAAGTGGACTAGTATGAATAATGATATAAGATCCTTTCCTAACAAACTAATCTACAGTCTCAATCAGAGTAAAAGGGTATGTTCTGAATGGAAACAGCATATAAGAATTACACAATAGGACTCACCCATACATGGAATTGACTACACTATCAACACAAACTCTTAGATCATGCTTCTTTTCAAATTAGACCTCACTTATCAGATCATGCACTATGACACACTAATTACGCATACTTCTTATCAAAACTGCCTAACCAAAAATTTTGATGGGGATCATTTTTCAATAAAATTTAACATATACCATGGACTTTTAGCACTACATGCTACTAATACTACTCATACATCCTAAACATAAAGGTTCAACAGAAAGTAAATGTCCTTAGGAAACAAACATAGGCAAGCAAACCGCTTGAACTCAAAATTAGGATAGTTATAGGCCTTGGCTACTCAGACTGTACCAAGGCCTATAACTACCTCCCACCCCATAAAAAATGATTTGCATTGTTCGCAATGAAATAAGATAATCTAAAATAAAGCATAAGGGTCAAAAAATATACTTGGGCACCTAAGAGGCTATCTCTGGTTATGTCTAACAACCCTCAACCTTCTTAGTAGTCTAATCAATAGTAATATCATGTCATAAGGGTTCATCATCCCTCATCCTCTCAAGCTCATGAGCCTTCCAGAAAAACTCATCCATATAGAGCCCCGCCTAGTAGCCTCAAACTACTGCATCTCAATCAACTCTACCTCCTGCCTCATGGCATCAGGATCATCTATTTCAGAATGAGGCCTCTTCCTAAAAGCACGGAGTGGTACCTCCTCAGTGGCAAAAAGATCTACTAATATCTCCATAGTAGTGTCGAGCATCGGGAGTGCCATTGGTGTTGTTTCTACTGCTCTTATCGTAGCTCAAAGCTACTGAATCTCTGTCTGTATCGTAGTAGGATTAATAGGTTGTGCTAAAGAGCATCTCTACCCCACTCTTCACTCAACTGCATATATATGGCCATGTATTGATATCAACCTCTCCTCGATTGTGGTCACATATTGTGTCCTCATGTACTCCTCAGTCTCAGAAATAGCCTGACGAACACAAGACCTGATCTACTGTAGTAACTGTGCGAGTTGTGTCTCAATCTTGATCAATCTCTATGGTATGGTCTTAATTAATATCATAGACACGTATACCATGCCTATCGGAGATACAAGTACTAGGTCTATCATAGAAGTGATAGCAGTAGAGGGATCCCCCTCCCTATTAGCCTTATTTTGTGGGATTCCCTTATTTGTAGAAGGAGTATGGATGGGGGAAGATGAGGGCTCAAACGGTGGTGCTGAGCAAACATCTCTAGCATACGGATTGGAGGCTATGGTGTTCATCAGAGTGTCATCAGATTCTCATCACCCTTAATCAGGATAGCATCCAGTGTCCTCTAAAACGTGATCAGAGTATCCATTAAATGTACACTACCCACCCTCGCCGCTAAGCACAATTTGTAAATTAGGCAAAGAAATGGGATAGATATGGATGTCATTAGGGTCTCCATGTAAATCTACTCTACTATCAATCTGGCCCAGTCTATATCATAGCTAGCCATGATTTTGGCAACCAATATTGTGTGAACTGATGTGAGTTTATTATCAACATATGTCGGCCAAATCCACAATCTAACTACAACCCACCAAAATTTACCGGTGAAGTTGAGTGATGCCATCACTATGGATGTCGATGATGTAGAAACCCACTGAAGGTCTTAGTCCTACTCTATAATGTGATCGGTGATCTATCTCATCAAAGATCCCCTGCGGGCTGCATCTTTCATCATGATCCGGTCCCGTGTCTGGCTCAGTCTGTAGTTGAACTTTGCAGTAGATATTGGAGCCTTGTACTGGAGATCAAATAGAACCTGATGGATAATAACCTTGGATATATCAACTAAGACTCCCCTCACCATCGTTTCATTACGTGATTTGATCCATCCTCGCAATGTGACATTACTAACCCTTACCTATTATTCCAGTACAACATCCCCTTGATCCTGTTCATTTGATTTGATGAGAAATTAGACTTCGAATCCAATTTACTACTCCATTTCCCCATTCCTTACCACCTTGATCAAGTTGATAAAAATAAGGGAAGGTTCTAACGTTGGTCATCCATTACAAAACATTCATAGTAAAGGAAATAATTAATACATGCATTCTCACTTTCTAATGATTACAGATTATCCAGATTTTATCTTGTTGGTTCGTCATGATTTCTACAACCCTAGTTTGTGGATTAAGCTATGCATGATCATTGTAGATGAATAAATCATATTAAGGAATAGCATAATTAAAACACATACAATGGTAAAATTAAGAACAACAAATCTATGTTCTTCAGAAGAAATCATGATGTAAAAAATCACAAATTTAGAAGTTCTCCAAATGTTTCTAAGTTATTCTATCGTTATCTCTTTTATTCTTTCATAAAAGAAACATAAAAACCTATTTATTCTAAGTAAAAACCAAATTCAAAATGGAATAGGAAAACTAAGTCGGTCAGCTTCACGGACAGTGTTATGGGTCATACAATGTTCCACGGCCTGTACTAGGGCTTCATATTATTTATCCTTAAAAACTAGAGATTGCTTTCATAAGACCTTCCTACGAATCGTATTCAGACTTATGACTCATGTAGAGTTTTATCTAAGAACATGTCTAAAACTCCTCCAATTTTGGTCCTCAAATCAGGAATCCTAATCCACAGCTCGTATAACTTTCTATGACTTGTCTTCATATTCGTGGACTAAACATTTGAAAGTAGGCCCTTTACTAGATCATGTCCATGACACCACTCTATGGCTCGTGAAAATATCCATGACCCATAGAGTGTCTTATATTGCACAAGAAAGTTGCTTATTTGAAGACTTCAGCCCAAAATTAGGCCAATTTTGTAATCCAGCAAACTAAACATAAAAACACATCAAACTCACAAATATTTCTTTGAGAACACATAAAATTTTATATTTTACGCATAAAAAATATTGTATTTTGAAAGCACATCAACAATGATCTAGACCGAATAGAATAATAAGAATTTGATTTCGAGGCCTCCTCACCATAATTACCAATGCAACTCAATTAAACTAGTTTATAACTCAAAATACAAAATCTGCCCTCGAAAACTCCAAAAATTATTATGAGACCATTTCTAGCATTAGTTTCACCATCTAAAACTATTATATCTGTCAAACTTTCAATCTGAATATTCTAACTCTTAATGTCTATCAAAGTCAAACTTTGGTTCTAGAAAAACTAACCACACAACTTTGGGTCCAAAATCTTCATTCTAACTCTGAATTCAGTTTTGTAACTTCTTCTAGAACATATTCGACGTTCCAAAACAAATGGAATCGACAGATTTTATATCTGACTCCCGAAACTCATAATAGTACAAACACTCACATTTCAACAACATAAGCTCCCAATAATGCAAAAACTCATATTTTCCAATTTTAAAACTTAAGATTCTAATTCCAACAATACAAATATTTCAAAATAGGTCCAAAACAGCTTACAAAAAGGCAAAATAATAATTTTCATATATAAAGCCAAAAATAATCAAATAGGTCATTATATATAGGGATCTCGAGGTCTACTATGGCATTGGAAATGATGAAACTTCATAGTATCCCACATCTCATGATACCTATCAATGACCCCATCTATTGGCAGCCTTATCTCTGCTAGAATTTCTTTGAGCCTCGCTGCTTTCAGCATATTTATGTGTCTTGGGGTTATAGTCTCCTAAATTGTTTGTGTATTATGGAGGAGAGGATCACAAAGAGATTTGGATCTAGCCTCACTTCAGCATCATTTGGGACTCATCTTTGAAGATGACGGCACATGTATAGAGGCTTTAGATAAAATGTGTTTTTTCTTGGTGATCTCTGCAAAAAAAGCTCAGACATGAGTGAGAATCAATGGTATGAAAGAAGGAATCATAAATAAGCTTCAGTGAATCATGCAATGCAAACTAGTCAATTTGCCCGCTGAACTGATTCGGCAGTCAAATTGATTATCACCTTTTTCAACAAATTTCAAGCCTCAAAACACTATCATATTCTGCAACGAATATATAAATTCGGTATTTTGCTAAATTAATTTGGTGGTGGAAAATTCCATTGCAGAAACTGATAGAACAATAACATCACTATTCAGGTATAAATGTAGTGTTTGTGACAAGTCGCACATCATAGAGTAAACTTCTGTAATCAAACTGACCATCACCAAATTTGACTAGTAAGGCCAATGTCCTCTTGAGTAAGAATTTAATCACATTTCACAACAACAAGGGTAATTTTCATACACTAACCCTCCAATAAAATATCTACATCCTCATAGGTCTATTTTTAGCTCAACAAGCTATCCATGGCTATAATTCTTGCCAAATGATGACTTACCCTTAAGAATGATATCACCTGATCTATCATCCGGCAAGTTCAAGTCACTTAGACAAAATTGGGTGTTACTCAAACTTCACCCACAATCTACAAAAGCAATCAAACTCAACAAGCTTGCATTATCAATCTCAACATCAAGCATTCATGTTCATTATATCAACAAAAGGCTATGCAAAAAATCATCATGATCAAATTATGACTAATCACAACTTCATTCGATCAGGCAATATATTCATCAAATCTAACCTAAGCCCATAACATATACTCAATCAATTTCACAAATCATTAATAGAATCACGAACCCAAACAAAACAAGTACAATCAAAGCATAGGGTTCCCCAATCATCAAAACACATTACCCACAATATTACAAACAAGTTTCCAACAATAAACTTTGATTCTCAACCTTTTAAAACCCTAATCAGGCCCATATCAATTAATATTATCTCAAAAGTAAAAACAAAATATCCAAGAACATACCTCAATGGTAATGTACTAACAATGAGAGTATACCAATGAGATTTTTGTTGATGAAATGCACATACTCCAATGAAAAATGCAACAAGAAAAGCTATTAGGGTCTTGGCTTGCTCAGGAAGTGAAAAAGAGGGAATATGAACAGTGAAAGGTTAAAGAATTTCAAAAGCATTTAAATAAATTGGTCAGGTGGGAGATTTTAGTGATGCTGAAGTACTCCACCAAACATATTTGACAATGCACCGAATGTATTCTTTACCACTTTTTTTAAAGTATTCAAACACTTTCTTTAGCCTCAAAAGGTGGTGAAATTTGTCATCGCCCAACCAATTCAGCGATCCACCGAATTACAACTTTGACTACCTAATTTGATAGTACCTAAAATGTCATCAATTAACTCAAAAGGTGGTCAAACTAGCGATCACCATTACAACTGGCGATCCTCTATTTTAGCACATCATGTTGCTCATTTGTCATCCTCTTCAATTTCTCCACTTCTCAAACCTTCACAAGAAGTACCCATTATTTAAAAGAAAAACTTACCAATCATCCTTGGGTTACCTCCCAAGAAGCGGCATAGTTAACATTATGGAACAACATAGTCCTTCTCACTTCATGTAACCCAGGATCAATCAATCATTAACACAACTTGGATGTCCTTCACCTGTTTCCTAGTTTTGCAAATGTTGAACACAATCTCCTCCGTGTTCACCAGGAACTTAAAATCACCTCTATAGACATCCATAAATGCCCTCCTAGTAGCAAGAAATATCTAAAAAGTATGATGTGCACATCAACATCCACTTTTCAATAAGGAATAACAAAATCAACTAGCAAGATAAATTTATCCACCTTCATCAAGACGTCATGCAAGATCCCTATAGGTCTTTTGATGGACTGGTGAACCATGAGATGTTTTATTGTCTTGGGTGAAGGAGTATCTAGACGAAACTCTTCAGACATGACCAAGTGCATGAGATTAATGTTTGCTCCTAAATCGCATAATGCCTTGCCAAACATACAACCCCTGATAGTACACAAAAGTATAAATATATTACGATCATCTTTCTTTCAAACCAAGTGTTTTGTGAAAATCACACTACAATTATGTGATACTTCAATTATTTCACATTCCAAGGTTCACTACTTGGTCACCAATTCCTTCATAAACTTCGCATACCCCGACATATCTATTGTTGCTTCAACCAATGGGATATTTATCGAAAGGGAGTCTAACAATGATAGGAATTTTTGGAACTTGGTGTCTTCTTGAGGATAAGTTAGAATTCTTGGAGGGTATGCTTGTAGTATTACTTGAACCACCCCTAATTTTCTAATCACTCGTGGGAATGCTGAGAGAATCACTTCCTTCATTCAAAACATCAATACATTTATTTATCATAATAACCACACTTTCATCCACTTCCGACTACTTAGCATCTTCAAACCAAGAAGCCTTAACTTTCTATCCTACCTCAACATTAGGTATAGGTACAACATCTTTCATAACATTTCCACTACGTGTTTTAATGGCCATGCACTACTGGTTTTTGTCTTTTGGATTAGCTACCATATCAATAGGTAGGGCCCTTTGGGATGCTGGCTAAGATGGGTTGAGATGCTGCAAAGTTGTGTCTCTATATGCTTGATAGAGGCTAAATGTAAAGTTCTGGTTTGGCTCAATTGTGGAAAATTTGACTTCATCTCCATTAATAACTTATCGAAAGTCTCAACTTTGTTCAAAATTCTAGTAACATGTCCTTAGTCTGGAAACTTTTCAAATTCTCTATCGGATCCATAGGCTTCACCCTATCATAGGGTGGAATGTAGAAATTTTATTCACCTTCCTTTTCTCGCCATCTTTTAGATTGATCTTTCCAATTCCTATCTCTCCATCTAATAGCATTATCCCAGCCTTGATTCCCAGGTGTCCTTGGAAAGGGCAGCCAAAAACCCATGACCTGATTTCCCATATAGTGCACCTAATTGTTGTAGCCACCATCATAAGGCACACTATCAAATGGCATATGACAGTAGCGCCAACAACATTCATACTTTCTTTACCACCACCCATTATGTGTTTTGTCAAAAGATCCAATTGAGTTAACATTCTTGTCATATTTTCATTCCTCTCTTGATCTTTCACTAATTGTTCCTTGGATAGTCCCCTTCGAGTAGAGGAAACAAGATTGTCCCATGTATACAAAACTCTATTTATCTTGGTTTTATCATCAAGAAACTATGAGGAAATAGCAATTTTTTGTTTCATGATGCCTCCTCTTACCAACTAACTAGTTATACCCTTGTTCACAACATCCAAACTTACATAGAAGTATTGAAAAATATGGTAGTGTGGGACTCTGTCATTTGGACATTGGAGTAGGAGTTTCTGGAACTTTAACCAAGTTTCATGAAGTGGTTTGCCTTCAATCCTCTTGAAATTCTTGATGCTTCTTTGGAGTTTCAGCATCGTTGAGGGAGAAAAGAATCTCTTAAGGAATGGATCTTGCAGTTTCTCCTAAGATGTTATTGAATCATGAGGTAATTAAGCCTACCATCATATAACCTCTCTAAAGAGTAAAATGTAAAGAGTCACAGTTGGATGGCCTCTTATGTTACAATCCTTAAGCTTAATGGGGAGTAAAAGCCCATAAAGTTATGAAGATGCTCGTGCAGTTCTATATGGGCTAGTCCTACAAACATTCCTTTTAGTTGGAGCAGCTGGAGCATTATGCTCATGACATGAAAAACAATGTTTCAAGCTAATAGGGGCAACCTGATCACTCTTGTACTACCTACTTGATCCTATTCTATGTCATGGAGATCATTGATATCCCCCATATTTTCACTATTCACACTTCTAGCGTCATCCATGTTTGCACCTAAACAAAAACAACACAAACAAAAAAAAAAGCAACAAGAAGGTTCAATTAAGTTCAAACACAAGCTTCCAACATGAACGAGCATCGTTCTTTGACAACGACATCATTTTTTACAACGTTCAAGCACACCTCAATTTTGATGTTATGGACAATCGTTATCAACATAATGACCCAACAAGGAGTTTGGGTCAAATCCCACAGGGAATGGTATGGTTGATTGAGTATTGAAGTATTAACTAGAACTTAGCTATTATAGTGTTAAGATGGGGGGTTGCGAGTAATAAAAAACTAACACTCAACTACAAATATATATGATATTAGATTTGAAACAACCAATAGAGAGATATGTCAGGGGTGTGTAAATATGGGATAAGACCTTATTAAACTGGGTCAACATATTTGCATGATTGAGTTAACAATACATGAATAAGCTAGAATTGCTAGTAACCAATACTCCTATTACAACAACAAAGCTTTTTCATATGAATTTTTCATGGTTTCTTATGCGAATCAATCAAGGACATGCTTGGCTTGAGCAATTATTAGCAAACCCTCTACTTTAGCCATTCAACCCAATTTTGTGGCATTCGATGGAAACCACAAAATATTTTTGGCTATCACACTTATTACCCACTACAATCACTAAAACTAATGTAGTAATTGAATATCTAAAGTAAACCCAAAGTTTGCATCCTCAAGATTATAAGTTATACATGGCAATAAGTATGAACTTACTAGATTAAGATCAAAATATAACAAACCCAACTAATAATTTAACTACGTATATCAAATACACACCCTAAACATTGGAGTTTTAACCACACATGCTTAAAAGCAAGAAATATATACCAAACTCAGTAGCCATAGATATGGGTAAGAGTAATTACAACGAAACAAGTTTAGATGTCTCCTCTTAATCTATAGAATTATCCTCCTAAAGATTGAAAATCAAAAACCTTGTACTTGACCTCCAAGAAGGTTTTTTCTACTGTCTCAATATGGAATGCTCTCTATTGGGATAATTAGAGTCTCCAGGTATTTGTAAGATCATGTACAATTTTTGTTTATACTCGTGCATATTTTGCCTTTCTTAACATATGGTTGCACCATTTGGCGGTCTAGGTCAGCCATCATTGAGATCTTTGATGATATGCTGAAAGTACACATGACCACCTTTTAATACATCACTTGAATGCTTTAGTCTCTACAACTTTGACGATGCAATTTTTTATCGCTGATCATGTTCGGCGATACACCAAACCTCTACTAGCATCACCTTTTTATCACAAACATGAAGGTTTAAACATGGTAATATTATGCAGTTTGGTTTCACTTTGGCAATACATCAAATGAATCGGAGACATTGCTTTTGATCATATTTTGGCATCTTGCTCATTTTCCTTCTCTTGTTATGTATTGCCCATCTATGCACATTTATCCTTATTACTAGTATAAATCACGAAGGTTAATGAATATATGAGGTATAATAGCACATTTAGGATAATATTTTTCACTTTTTAAACTTCAAATGTGTACAAGAAATGGACTCATCAATATTGAGATACCAATCATTTTGGGGATGCCACTTTTCTCTACCAATAGACCATTGGTGGATGTTGAATATGGAGAACTCATGATTAAGGTGAACAATGAGGAAGTTACTATGAACATGTCCAAGTCCTTGAAACAACCTAAGGAATACCAAGTTTTCTCTGACATTGATGTTATTGAAGAAGTCTTGGCTAGTGTTGAAAAGGTGTTTATTAGTGGAGAATATCTTACAGCGGTAATGCTTAACTATGATGGTGAATTGATTGAATATTATTTTAAGGTTATAGCTGCTCTTGATGGTGTGGGGTCATATCATAGGAACCCAAGAAGCTATACATTGCCTTGTAAAATAGGGAGTTTCCTCCAAAAAACTTCTATTTATGAGCCTCTTATGTTAGATTTTGAATCTCTTCCCTCTCATTTCAGGTACGCATTCTTGGAGAGTGGTGAAACATCTTCTATGGTTGTGGTGGCTTACTTATTGGAAAATTAAGTGATAGTACTGACAAGTGTTTTGTCAAGTTTCATCAAATCAATTGTGCAGACTATAATAAATTTCATTGGGATACCTCTGGGCATTTTCTCTCACACGATTTTATTAATGATAGCAAACCTAGTACAGAGAACCAAACAAGACTAAACCCTCTTATTAGGTAAGTAGTGATAAAGGAGATCATCAAATGGTTAGACGTCGGAGTTATCTATCCAATATTAAATAGTAGTTGGATAAGTCTAGAATAATGTGTACCAAAAAAGGTTGGTCTCACAATGGTGCAAAATGACAAGAATCAACTTGTCTCAACTAAATAGGTGACAAGTTGGTGTATGTGTATGGAATAATAGTTTTTGAATTTATGAATGGAAAAGGAGTTTATTACTATGTCATTCTTGGACTAGATGTTGGATCAACTTGCCTATAGATATTGGTACTACTTATTGGATGACTATTTGGGTACAATCAAATTTTCATAGCCCCAGAGGATGAAGAGAAGACCATATTCAGTTGTCCATATGGAATGTCTTCCTTCAAGAGGATGATCTTCTATTTATGTAATGCACTGACTACCTTCCAAAGGTGCATCTATCTATCTTTGCCAATATGGTGGAGGAATGTATCAAGGTTTTCATGGATGATTTTTCCATCGTTGGTGACTCATTTGATAAATGCACTACTCAACATAAAAGGGTACTCCAATGATATGTTGAGACAAACTTGGTACTCAATTTGGAGAAGTGTCACTTTATGGTGAAGGAAGGTTTGTGCTCAGCCATAAGATGTTGGGAGTTGGGTTACAAGTAGACCAAGTAAATATTGAGATAATTACTCAGCTTCCTCCTCCTATTCTATGAAGGAGGTGAGGATTTTCCTTGGACCCATAAGATTTTATCAGTGCTTCCTCAAAAATTTTGTTTCCATAATTCTCACCCTTTGTGCAAAATACTTGAGAAGGAACCTAGTTTTGTTTTTTATGAGCTCTTGTATGAAGTCATTTGAGTGTCTCTAAGAAACGCTTTTCACAGCTCATATTATTATGGCTCTAAATTGTACTCTTCCTTTTGAGCTAATATGTACTGCAAGCGGGTTACCTTGGGGAAATTTTGGGTCAACAAATAGGGAAGTTATTTGTCATGAACCTGATAGGGGACCCAGATATGACATGGCGAAAGAGGACCCGAAGACCCTCGATCAAGCCATCCTAGCATCATTACACACATCATCAATTCAGAAACGGAGAAGCTAAACACATAGCACGTAAATACTAAGATATTGGAGACTTGAGACTCAAGCTATGCGGACAATATCGGGGATGGGACAAACATGCATACACTTAGGACATAGTCATTCACAATATCCAACATGCAAGTCATAATCATAATAAGAGAGACTTTATCATAAATCAAGCTAAATAGCATCGTATTACATAACCAAATATCCAACATACGAACAAAACGTACAAGAGTATAGATTTGTCCAACAATGCCTCTACATAGATGAGCGGGGCCTCGACAAGTTTGAGGCTCACC
>JBCEWC010007347.1:0-21560 GCA_038996855.1 Solanum aculeatissimum | reverse complement strand
ATATAAGAATCTAAAATCACTTAATCATAAAATTTAAAATTTAATCAATAGTAATAATATTTATTGGATATTAATTTTACACTTAATGAGAAAATTTAACTGTGTTTAATTATATCATTAAAAAAATAAATTTATGAATAACTATGAACTCGTGCATTGCACGGAATATTCGTAACTAGTTCAATAATATACTATTTGCATGTCAATATGATGTAGCCTATTGTTGCAAATACTTCACATTTAAAAGTTAAATTATTTTTACAAAACGATAGTATTTCCTTGAATATATAAGTATAATTGTCTAATTTAAATATAAAAATTTATAGCTTATTTAAACCCGTTATTTTGTACATCAATTTTTTATCCTCGTTGATAAAGCACTTTGATGTTGTTTATATATATACCTTCTCATTTCTTCTTTGAAGGCTCAATTATCCTTTGTTTAATTAATTTTATCTGATAACCTCTTTTGTAGTCTTCAATCTCAGTCATTTTAATAGTTAAAGGGTCGTTTGATTTGAATAAGTTATGATGGGATATGTTAAAAATAGTAATGATGGGATACGTTATGTTGAGATTATTTCTTATTGAGTGTTTGGTTTGTTGGACAAATTTTAAGAATATGTTACTTGTTTACAAAAATATCCTTCACTTTATTAGTTTTTAATGTATTTTCTTTGCTAACTTTAGTTATTCAATATTTATTTTTAAAATAAATCTTTCATCTTATTTAGCTTAAATATTTTTACGTGTGTATTTCCATGATAATATCGTATGCATTTAAAATAAAACTTTTTTCTTATTTAATTTACAAATAGAACTTGCATTTTTAAGTTTGTTAAAGTAAAAAAGGATTTATGAAAAATCAAAATATAAAAAACATAAGAATTAGTCAATAAAAATTATACTATATTGTGTTATTTTTTAATAGAAAAATATGAAGAAGTATTATAAAAATAAGGAGTGAAGGTTGTGAATGTTATTATATATTGTATTAAAAATAATGTAAATATACAAAGTGAGGTATAAAAAGGGTGTAAAAGGATATCATTGTCATTTACCCTTTTTATCCCGGGTTAAGTTATCCCGAGATTAGTATGTCATCCAGAAGGAGGGATAACTTGTCCCGGTACTATTTATTAGTCTCGTGATAAGTTATCCCGCATTTGTCAACCAAACAGTCATTTAAGTGTCACTAAATTTTTATCCCAGGATTATTTTTAGTTATCCTTCACACCAAACGACCCCTAAAGGTTTACACGGTTGAATTGTTATCACCTTTCTTACATTTTTTAAAATTTTATTTTTATTTTTGTTTATTACTCTATGATTATAATGTTAATACTACTTTAATGCAATTGATAATACTCGAACCACAACAATTATGTAGTTCTTCTAGCATATATAAAATATTTAGTTTGATAATTCCATAGCAGTTTATAATTCAACAATATATAGTTTACATGTGAATATAATGTCATCTCTTATTGCAAATATTTTATATTTAAAAATTATTTTATTTTTTAGAAATTATAATCTCCTTTTATATATAGTTATCTTTGTTTGATTTAAATCTAATAATTATACAACAATAACATATCGTGAAATTTTACAAATAGAGTCTGAGAAAATCTAATAATTATAGCCTATCCAAATCTTTTATTTTGTTCTTAAAATAAATTCATATCCTACTTGATACAACATTTTGATGTTGGTTATCTATATATCTTTTCATTTTTCTTTGAATGTTTCTTTATCTCTTTTTGAATATATCTAGTAGCCTCTTCTACTTTCCTTTTTTTTGGGGGGTCATATTTGCATAAACATATGATTGTTGGACTCTTTTTGTTTGATAATCAAGACTTTATATTATATAGAGAAATACTAACATTTCAATTTTGATTCAAATATAATAGAAATTCTTCAAATTAAGTTATCATTCTTCTTAATTACTGCTTGAAGTAAATATGTAGAAGAATGACAAAATACCATACAAAAGAGAACTTCAAAATTAAAAGAAATTAATTAAGCATAACCTCTAATAAAACAATTTATTTGAATTAGGGTACCTTATCGATATTTATTTTGACTAAATATTGTGATTCAACTATCACTTTTTCATGATTTTTTAAAATTATATTTTTAAATAATTTTGATATTTAAGAATAATTTAATATTCAACTTTTAGTTTAAGAATCTTCCACTCATAAACATACAATTAGGAAATATCAAGCAATAATATAAAAGAATGAAATGAAGCCAGATATTAGGTAAAATATGCTATTCAATTTATTTTATGAAAAATACACCGACCTAGTAAAGAGGAAGAAGTAATAGACCAACTAATTATGCCCAAACAACTTATTGCGGGGATTTAAGTGAATGGACGTGAGTTTTTCTATTGAGTAAGGAATTGTGCATATGTTTTTATATTCTAAATTTTAAAATATTATTTAGATGAATTAAATTCCATGTGTTAGTGAGGGTTTTTAAGGTAATATTCAGTGATATATCTATCGACATTAAACTTGTCCAGAAATAATAGGTAAGAAATAAGCTCATAAAAAAAAATGAAAATCAACAGGAAAAATATAACACCTCCAAGTTATACACTCAGGTATACTTTACAAATAAATATCTCCAATTTACACTAATTGCATTGCATCAGAAAGTTATTAGCAATGAAAAATTAATCAAGCAATCATCATAAAAAGATCACATTTAAGTAGAAAAAGTTGTAGATGTGATAAATTTCTTCTTAGAATAGTCTGATTCAATTCAACAAATGATATTATATATTATTACAATAAAAACTTGAAAAATAGATGAGGAAAGAACTTCACGAACACTAAACTTTTCAAAAAGTATATTTGTGGAAAAGAGAAAGATAACGAACTAATAACAGTGACATAATTCTTGACAACAGTATATTTGTGACAAAAAGAATACAATTAAGATAACGACGACAAAAATATTTTGTTGTGGATATTTATACATAGAGAGAAGTGAGGAATGTGAAAAGGTTATGTAGAAAAGTTAACAGGTGCAAAGAAAAAAATATACCAACTCAAAGGGCAATAATAAATGAAAATACAACTTAAAATTAAACATTGATGCAATGAAAAACTACATCCATCTTTCTCTTCCTTTTATTAACTACTCTCTTGATGCTGACAACTAATTAATGGAGGAAAAATGATCTGTTAAACTACTTTTGTAGTCACGTCCCTACTTAGTCTTTTTCACTAGTAGAATAATCGTGCATCTCTTGATTTTCTTCGCAAATGAGAAAATTCATTAAGGTAAAAATTGTAACCGCTATACTCGATATAATTTGAATTTAATATAAAAGAAATCAATGCTATTAGATATATACATCATTATTAATGAGTATAATATATATGACATGATAATATATACTACAAGACATACATCTTTCTCATCCATTTTTGTGTTCTATCACCAAAAAAATTGCTTCTTGTGTGTATTTAAAAAGAAACTAAAAGTTATATTATAGGCTTTAATTAAGTGAAGTAGCATAATTATTAGAATGGAGTGCTAAATAAATATAAAAAGTAAAATGGTAAACAAAGAATGAATTTGATTCCAATGTGTTGCTTTTTATTTTTACAATGTCGTAACTAAAAAATATAGAAGGTTGTTCATTAGTAACATTAGAAATAATTAGCAAATTACTAAGGAAATTTATACAAATTAAATTGCAATAAATGACTAATTATTGAAGTTCAACCATTTGCCTTTTCATTAACTATTGTGATCCCACGTTTCTTTACTTTTTGTTTTCTTTTCAATTGTATTAGATTCTTTATTTGCTTATTTAAGTTAACTCTTTAATATTTAATTAATTAGTTATTTGCTTTATGGTAGGGTAAAATCATAATCTAACTTTTGTCTAAAGTTCTTTCATAAAATAAAAATAACTAACTTTTATCCTCATACAATATTCAAATAAAGATACTAAAAATACTATATGCTAGATTACTATATAAAAAATAACAAACTACTGTAAATTTTTCATAATAATAACAAAACAATAGCTTGTAGAATAAACATTAAACAAAATAAATAAAAAGAGACAAGAGAACATAGCATAGAGATTTTCTCATATATATATTTCAACGGTATCAAGTGTGTATAATATTGTGTCAAATATCATTACTTATAAGATGAGATCGAGGAACTCAAAGAGTTGTCATGAATATGACATTAATCCTTTTGAGATCATGGAGGAGAGGTGGGAGTAAAAATCATAGTGAATATAATTAGTGGGAGTTACATATATTTACATAATGGAGAATTAGTGAAAATATCATTCATGTGATGTACTTCACACTAATACAAATATTTAAAAAAATATATATATAACATAGATTTGTATGATTTTTTTTCTTTTTGTGAAGGCCAAACATAACCATTCATATTTTCTATTCGAAGATGAATAAAACAAAAAAATCGTGAATTTAAGTGCTCTTGTGGGATGCAAAGCCTTGGGTTCTCCAAACACATCAGCATAACTAGATAGCCCTCTTTGAACTAAGCTATCATCCTTCTCTATTTCTTGTGCAACATAGGCCTGTAACAAGAACGAGTGAGCCATGATGGTCTGACCCTTCTTGAATAGTCTCCCATGGTACTACCATTAGTCATACTAATCTGGCCCCTCTCAGGTATAGAATTCAACACTAACTTGTTTCCCTTTCTCCCTATAGTCACACATTTGCTGCTCATGGTCAAATTTAGAGGGATTGTACTCTTTCATCCAATCATTCCCCAATACAATATCACAACCTCCTAGTTTGAGAAATCTGAGATCTTACACAAAAGTCCCCCCACCCCAATCTTCAAAGTACATTGAGGACACAAGGAACTGGTGCTGCAGCAGCAGCAACAACAACATACCAGTCAACTCTCACAAGTGGGGTTTGGGGAGGATAGAATATACATAGACTTTATTACTAACTCATAGAGATAGAGAGGCTGCTTCCGAAATACCTTCGGCCCAAATATATCAATCCCAAAAATAGAAAATAATAGACATAGAATAGTGACTAGAATGAAAAAACAATGACAATTCTATAAATAAAAAATAGCAAAATGACTGACGGACAGTAACAAGCCAATATATAAACTAATTCTACTAACCTATTACAACACAACACAAGACAACATCCTATCCCTACCAGGCTATCAACCTTCTATCGTAATATGCAACCTCCACTCGTTTCTATCTACGATCATCTCCTCGGTGATGTGAAGCTGCACCATATCCTATCTAATCATCTCTCCCCGATACTTTTTCGATCTACCTCTACCCCTCCATGTAACCCCTAAATCAAAACTTTCGCACCTCCTGACAGGAGCGTCGATACTCCTCCTCTACAAATGCCCAAACCATCTCAATCTCGTTTCTCTCATCTTGTCTGCCACAAAGGCCACCCCTACCTTATTCTAAATAATTTCATTCCTAATCTTATCGCGCATAGTATGTCCACACATCCATCTCAACATCCTCATCTCTGCAACATACATCTTCTAAACATACGAGTTTTTGACTGGCCAGCGCTCCACCCTATATAGCAGAGAGTCTAACCACCATTTAGTAAAAGTTACCTTTAATTTTAGGTGGTATCTTCTTATCACAAAATACTCTAAAGACAAGCCTCTATTTCATCCATGCTGCCCCAATGTGATGCATGACATCATCATCAATATCACCACTACTTTGAATAATAGACCTAAGATATTTAATGTTTTTTCTCTTAAGAATAGGTTGAGTGGCAATCCTCACTTCGATGTCCGCTTCACCCCTCACAATATTGAATTTTCACTCCAAGTATTCTATTTTGGTCCTTCCCAATTTGAACCATTTGGATTCCAAGTATGTCTCTAAACCTTCAACATATCATTGACTTTATCCCGAGTCTCATAAATCAATACTATGTCATCTGCAAAAAGCATATACCATGGAACCTCTTCCTGAATTAGACCATGTCAGCTCATCTATCACTAAGGCAAAAAGAAAAGAGTTGAGCACAAATTCTTGATGAAGTACCATCTCAACAGGAAAATACTCTGACACAAGGAACTGCAATAAACATAATTGCCATCAGCTACAATTACCTTGATTGGTTGAACATAGTCAGACTTGTACCTAATCTCTTTTGATGTTAGCTCATTGATGGACTCAGGCTAAGAGTACTGCCCAAGTCCATCAATATTGATTGAGTTCTCTTCCTAACTAATCAAACAACCAAGATAGTGTTAACCTCACTGTAGTTTCCAGATAATGCACTAAGACACACTACTTTAGGAGTTTCTGAACTCCATTCCTCTCCAACCTCAATTGCAATTTCTGGGGGCTCCTCTTGGAAGATAGACAACTCTTTAGGAGTCCCAAAGATACAATGTAATTGCCTCATCTTGCACCTGTGGCCTAATCTGTACTTCTCACCCATCTAAAGCACAATTGGTTGGTTTTCCTGTTTCATACACTTAAGAACTTAGCCTAAGAGGTGCAGGTTTCTGATTAGTATTGACCAAAAATGGCTCGGTCACATAGAATTGCTTGCAACCACATTATTCTTAGTGACTTTAGTGGTCACCATGGATTTCTTTTGTGCAGTTTCTGTAGCCTTTTCCTGCATCCTAACTTGCTAGATAACAAAGCTAAGAGTGGGAAGGTTTGAACATTTTAGCAATAAACTTCATTTCTTCCTTAAGGGCTCTAATAAAGCTGGACAAAGAGTGAGACTCATTTAAAGCTAGATTTCTCATGATCATTTGAGACTTCAAATCCTCAAATTTCCTCAAAAAATTCCTCTACATCTCCAGTTTGGTGAAGCTTATTAAACTCCTCAATCACATCCTCCATGAAAATATGTCTGAACCTATCATAGATCTCTTTTTTTAACTAAGCCCATGAGACTGGTCTCCTACTCAATACTAAGAGATTATACCATATTTCAACATCCCCATTCGGATAAAGAGCAACTCCTCCTTTTCGAACTTCAGGAATTCAATACAAGTTGAAGTACCTTTCACACTTACGTACCCAAACCTTGGGGGTAGAACCCTCGAAGCTCCCTTAGGAGTAGGAATTACTTGACTTGGCATGACCTATCACCTCTTCTGAAATGGAATAGGAAAAATGCCATCACTTCTCTCCAGAGAATTTTCCTAATTATAGTGAGTCAATCCAAAAGCAGCTCTGGAGTACTTATATTCCTATTTGAGTAGCATTTAAGGCGTGTTGGTAGTTCCTCAAGTCGCGCAAGAATTCATCATATTGAGTTAATTTCTCATCCATGCGCATCATCCTTGTTCCTTTTGCCAATGATTAGACTATTATCACTTGCAAAATCAATGACTTCAATACCATCGGATGAACTCAATCTCAATGCAATAAAACAATAAATTTCGACACAATAATAGTTGGGCAGTTTTCTATTATCTGAAATTGTAAGCTAAAATACAATAAATTGAAAATGATTAACTATGATAAAGAACAATTAAAGATTTGTCACTAATAAAGCTTAGGTCTAGATTTCAAATGAGAGAAAGGAGAGGGTTAAAAGGGCACAGAATGGAGATGAAACTAAGAAGAAGTTGAGAATGCTTGTTAGAATCCCATATTTTCGTTATGCTTTTTCCCTCTTCTCACATGTAATTGATGTAACCTCAACCAATCTCAACCGTAGCACTTCATTTAATAATTTCTAATCCCGGCCTTCTATTCATTGTCTTTTACTCCCTCCATGTCTCTATTATTTACTAAAACTCCTTCTACCTTTATTTGTATTTAAAATTTAGGTAAGGTGGTTACAAAAATGTACTTTGATATGAGTTCAGGACTTGGAAAATACATGAGAATACTCTACAGAAGATACATGAATTTTATCACACATTTGGAGGAAAGAGTTGGAGAAGGGAAGAATGAAAGGGTAAAGGGTCATATAAAACAAAAGAGGAGTATGTCCTGGAGGAAAACACAGAGAAACTTCTTCATCCCAATTGCCACAAAGAAAAGCTTTGTTTACAACACGTTGATACAAATTCAAATTCTTCTTCACTGAGATGCTTGAATTCAGCTGACTCTGGTCATCTTTACTAACAACGAAAATGTCTCACTACAGTCCATCACTTCTCTGTGTATCCCCTCTTAATAAGTTATAACTAGTCATGCCTTCAATCGTTCTAAAGTACCATCTTCAATTTCGTTTGAATTCACAGCTAATAATGACATGATAGGAATATTTCGTCTATTAAGGAGAATTCCCCGAATACCTTGCAGGATAACTGCTAAAACAAATTGCTCGGTATCTTCACTTTAGTAATAACTGCTACGCTAAATTGGTTGCTACGTGGGTAAAGATTTACCTCTGTATGTGTGTGTGTGACTGTGCGTGTGTAGAAGAGCATAAAAACTCAAAAGGCTGTCATGAGAAAAGAGAACAAATGTTGCTGCAATGTTTCCTGCAATTAAACGGCTTACAAACTTATTCTGTCTGGAGATCTTAAATCGTTATCATTCTGCATTAGCAACGTCACTGCTAGTGTAGATGAAACTTGATCTAACATAGAATACAATGTCACAACAGATATTGGGGAAAAATAGAACAAAGGACACCATTTCACGCAGCTATCTCAGAAGCAAACGTGGGGGGGAATAAGCTTGCCGGGGTTCATGATATTGTTGGGATCTAAAGCGTCCTTTATCCTTTTCATTGTCCTCAAATTCTCAATCCCAAGTTCTTTTTCAAGATACTGAAAATACAGTGCAATAAAAGTCATTAATAAAACATTTAGTAAATAAGGATACCGGAAATTAGTTTTGAGTGAACAAGAAACAAGGCATACAAATTTAACCAACCACCAACTTATAAAAGATGAAGTCAGACAAACTTTATACATCCAAGAACAGGACCTCTTGTTAAAAAAAATTAAATAAATATAATGGGGATATTATAATCTATTTTCTAGTGAATGTGGGAAAATAAAATCGATTCTTCTTGTTTGAGGAAAAGTTCCCTCGTATTGCATTGAACATAAAAAAAAATTTGATCCAATATATCCCTAATATTACTTCGCCTGTGTTCATTTGGCCATTCTTCCTTTTCTTCCCCTTTTTTAGGTCCAATAATGTCTGCAATGTCGTGATCATCAAATATCAACAGAATTTGCTTCTGTAACATAGAACTCATGAAAGACAGAAAATTTGCTGATAGTCAGGATGTAAGAGCCATATTACAGCCTGTATAAGAACCTACGAGCAGTAGGTGGTATCGTGGAAAGTACCCAGTGAAAATGGAAAATTTGAAAATTTCTGGAAGTCGACTTACGAATTAGCAGACGGGCCCGTATGTTTGCCCACGGCCCATAAGTTGGTCTCGTAGGAAAGGTCCTTAAGGAACCAAAATTTGTTTAAGTCTGGAACCATGTTACGAAAGGGCCTACGGGTCGTAACTTGATCGACGGGTCGTCTGTGTATTCGTAACTCAGAAGTTGTAATTCCAGTAGCTCAACTTTTGTGACACCCTGATCCACGAGGCAAGTTACGAGCTGTATGTTTATCCACAGCCTGTAAGAGGGGTTTCGTGGACGGCTCCGACAGTTTTTAATGAAGGGTGTTTTTGACTTTTACAATTCATCTAAGTCCTAAACTACGTCGTTTTGACTACTCTAACTACCTTAACCGACCTAGTCCCTATAAGTCTTATTCCCAAGTCATTCAAAGCCTTTAATCCTCAATTTTTTTTAAGGGTTTTCAATATTTCTCTCTAAGTCAAGGGTTCCATTGAAGCAAAAGCTTGAAGGTTTGACTAAGGATTTCCAGATTTCTCTCTTCAATTTTAAAGATTCTACTTGAGGTATGTAGCGCTTCATTCATGGATTAGTTTCATCCATGAAGCCCAATCCAAAACCTTCTTTTTATTAAAGTTTTATGATGAACTCTTATGGGCTTTCAAGCAATGATTCTTAATGCATGAATTATGACTCCTACATGATGATTCTGATTAATTATGCATGAATTACATGATATATCTGATTTTCAAGCAAAAGTTTGAGATTTCAAGTATGCATGATTTGGGCTTAATGATTTGATGTGGGTATCTTTCCTAAAGTTTCAACTTGATTTAAATATATGTTTTACTCTATAAATCCTATTCAATTGCATGATTTTGACTCAATTGTCCATGAACCCGCACTTAGCTCTAGTCTCCTATGATGAATACATGGAAGTTTATGATTATGATCTCAATTTGTAAAAGCATTTTTTATAACTATGATGATGCTATGAAAGCTATGATGATACTATGATAAAGAGGGTGATGAAAACTCAAATGTTCATGATGATGATGTTAAGGTGGGAATGTCTACCCACACTATGATGAAAGCAAAGTAAATGGACTATTCTTTTTTTTCACAAAGGTAACAAAGTAAATGGACTATTCTTATGATATGATGTTTTCATGAAAGCTATGATGACTATTTACGACTTATGAAAGCATGATTTTAATGAAGTAGACTATGTTGAAAATTATGTATATGCATGATTTATGTATTCCGTGGGATATGACTTAGCACCGCGAGGACTTTGGAAGATTCCATAGTCCCATAACTATGCGCCACCATAGGAATGATGTTTATGTTCTATGCCTTAAAGGTGTGCTTTTGGATCCAATTAGCTTAAACGATGGACACTCACCGTGCTAGGGTAAAGCCTAAAGGGTGGGGTCAAATGATGGTTCTCACCGTGCTAGGATAGAGCCTATAGGGTGAGGATCGAGTTTACCTTGACAAAGTAGACTCCTCTTAGCTCAATGTAGAGTGAACATCGGGATTCCATGTAATAGTCCGCATGGTCTTATGAATGTCGGTTATGTTCTTATTCCCACATATGTAACTTAAGGTTATGAATGGATTTTTATGATGCTTCTTCTTATGATTTTAAAGTTGCATGTTCATGCATATTGTGCCTTGTTCCATCGATGATGATTATGTATATTGATACTATTGCGATGTTCCTTGATTCATGGCATACCTACATACTTAGTGCATTCTATGTACTAACGTATACTTTTACCTACATGACCTAACCATATAGGGACGGACGACGAGGCGACTAGTCCATTCCGTGGCTAGATCCGGATTTGAGCTTGGGATTTGTTGGTGAGTTCCCATACTTCGGGAACAAGCCCTATGATGTTTCCTCTCTTTTATGTTGAGATATTTTCATTTTTATACTTTTGATGTCTATCTTGAAGGTGAGCTAGTGAGCTATGTGCTAGCCTCCGTCAAGCTTTTGATGTAGAGGCATGAATTGGACCAAACGGATACGATGTACTTTTACACTTTTTGCTTATACATATACTTCCGCTTGTTTATTCTCTTATTTATGCTTATTTTACCTTATGAATGCTTACGATGTGAGCACAAGGCTTGGATGGGATGCCTTCGGGTGTCACATTTGCCGTGTTACGGCCAGGCCCTAGGTTCGGGTCAGGACAGTTTTTCTGGTGTACCTTGGGGACAATGTAGTTAACTGACATTCTTCATTTATCATGTTTATGTTAACAATTAACATTACCCTATTTGTAACACATCAAAAAGCCAAAAAGTGCTTGAACATTTTACCTTCATTTTCCCAGTACCAACACCATGTTCTCCAGTACAAGTACCTGTTCAGTGCAAGAGTGAACATGGTAAAAGACAATCCGCATGACTTTGATGAAATATTACTTCTATAAATCATGAAAAGAGTCTAGATATAGAACCACAAGAACAGCAACAGAAAGATTTTCAGGTGAATCATGAATGGCCAGAACTACAAAAGTTGCTAAAAAAGCATGCATGTTCAAAGTTCGCATACAAATAACTTGAATAGGACAATTGTATTGATAGGTTGTGGGAAAAATCCAGGAAAACATATCAGAGGTTGAGACAAAGCCACCAGCTGCTCATTGTCCTAGTGGCTGATGTTATCTTTTCTTGCTGCTTGGTGAAGGGTGCAAGGCTGGTATACAGGTAAGAAAATCAAAGAGGTTTAGACAAATCCAGGGAGATCAAAGTCAGATGACTGAATAGAGGCAGAAAATCCTTATTATTGAAAAGAAGCAAGGAAAGAAGAGTGGTAGCGAAGCTTTCTCACCCCATAGGATTATGTCAGTCAAATAACTTTTCTTGGAGATGCAGATTATTGGACAATCACACAAAGTAAGATTAATGATATAGGGTCAGACTATGCATCTCCTGTATTAGATATACTTATCATTCCCAAACTCTAGCGGTGATGTACTGATCAGAACATCACTCATTGCCCATGGTAACTTTATCCTTCTGCTTGGGCTTTCACATGGATTGAAACTTCAGAAAAGGGTCAGATATTTCCCTGATCCCTCTACTACTTCCTATTGTTTGAACCAGTCCCCCGTTATACTTTCCATTCACATACACCCTTAGTTCTATGCTTATATGGACTTGGACAATTCTCTCCTCATGAGCTAGCTTTTCGAGTTGAGTTTAGTACTGGTCTCATAGCTTCACACAGTTTATTGGTGATTGAATTCAGTTGGTATTGTGCGTTTGTGGAGCTGAAAATTTACAAAGATCTGGAATAGAAGTTCTGAAAAGCAACATTACTTGGGTTTGTTGGTTTAAAATAGATATTTTTTTAAAATATAATTCTCGTTGTTTCTTGTTGGGGCTTCGATTCAAAGTTCTAAATAGGGAAGAAGGACAAATATACCGCAAACTGTCATAAATGGTATGTCAATACCCTTCATACTTGCAAGTTGTATATATCCTTACCATCAATCTTTTGGGCTGTGTATACCCTAAAAACTAACGGATGAACACGTGGCTCATCTTAATAATTTGTCCAATTTTGTTTAATTTTTTTACTCAAAATTAAAAAATCCACCCCCTTTTCTATTTTGAATCCACCCGATCCACAACCAAAAAGAAAAAAAAAACCCTTCATCTTCTTTGTAATGCAATATAACTGATCTTGCTGGCCCCCCAAAAAGAAACCTTCATCTTCCAAAATGAAGTGAGTACATCCTCCCCAAAGTTTCAGACAACAGTGCATCAACCCCTTTCAACAACATCAATCAATTTGAAGAATAATTTCAACCCTGAACAAAATTAAAATATATTTCAAGAATATTTTCAAGATTGAACAAACCTACTAAATCAAAATCAAAAGCTTTTCAACAACAAATCGATGGTACATTGGGTTGGGCTTCAAAATCTTTTCTAAATTCATCAAAATCATTTTGCTCAATATTTTCAAACCCTTTCAACAACAAATATATTTGAGCTCGAAATTTTCAGTTTGATTGCAAATTCATTCTAAAGCTTGAAAATCTTCATCCATCAATGATGGTAGTGTTTTCAACCCCTTACAATAACAACAAATTAATTTGAGTTCGAAATTTTTTTGTTCGATCGCAAACCCATTTTAAAGCTTGAAGTGTTATCCATAAATGGTGGTAGTATTTTCAACCCTTTTCAACAAAAACAATCAATTTCAGTTCGAAATTTTCGATTCCATAGCAAATCGACTTTAAGCTTGAAGTTTCAGCCATCATGGTGGTAGTATTTTCAACCTCTTTCAACAACACAAAACCAATTTGAACAAAAAATTAAAATCGGAGTCTCTTATTTTTCGTTGAAGCACATGCTATTGTGTTTTTGTTTTAATCTAGGTTATGGGTGGGTAAACTATGGAAGATGAATGACTTTTTTAAATTTTGCGTTAAAAAATTAAATACAATTGGATAAATTATTGGGATGAAGCCACGCGTCTATTCGTTACCTTTAAGGGTATACACAACCCAAAAGATTGACGGTAAGGATATAAACAATCTTAAAGTATAACGGAGGGTATTGACATACCATTTATGATAGTTTGGGGGTATATTTATCCTTTTTCCATTCTAAATATACTCCTAGTCGGATTGTTTCTTGTAGAGGAAAAAAGAGGATCACTAAGTCCAAGAAAAATGCAACTTGTACCTTCCATTGATAAAGCCATAAGGACCATGAAGTGGTTTAACCTCTCAGCTTCTCGTTGTTGTTCCTCTTTGGCAGGATCAAATAGAACTACTACGTGGAAATTTCCATCACCAGCATGAGCAATGACAGTGCTTTTAAAAAAAGAGAGGCAATGAGCATTAATATTGTACAAATTCGTATTCTTATGGTTCATAATGCCCAATGTGTTGAGTCCAATAATTGTACGCATACAAAACATACCACGTTAAAGGAGAAGCATCCAGCTCCAGTTTTGATCTTGAAATTAGTTCAGCAAGGTGTGACAAGGGTACACATACGTCCTGCAATAAAACCAAGTGTGTATCAAGAGAATTAAAATGAAATTAAATAAAAACAAAAAAATGTTGACAGGTTAAGAAACATATGGAAATTAAATTCTTCGCATAAACGAGAAAATAGCCAACATATCATCTCCTGTTAGAATCACCTTACTGAAAGTGCTTATGAGTTGAGAATTTAACTGAAATAAAAATACAGATCTTTGCAGAAATGAGAAGATAATATATCATCTCCTATATTAAGCGTTTCTGGGTTGGCGTTTAATTGAAAGAAACAACACAACAGAATGCTAGCCTTTACTCTCAATTATTTATTGCTTGATTCAATATCCATTAGCAGTACCCCAGCATGGTTCAAGGAGCTCATTTTCGGTCCAAATAATCATTTGCAAGAGTCAGCTTCCATAAGTCCAATCTTGTGTTTAATTATTGGCCCAGCGCTCAAAGCAATAAAAACCTTTAAGTGCCAGATACATGGATGCAGAATGACCAACGGATCAATAGATTCCAAGAGAATGAAGGTTTTGTGTTCTGCTACAGAATGATAGAAATCCTTGAAAATGAAGCTAAATCTAACCACGCTCTGACATACTATGGGCATAATGCTTTTCCAAATATTTATAGGCTCCAAGATGCCACCATAGCTCTGCTAGGATCTTTTTCTATTTCTTTTCTATTTTTGATTACCGAGAAATCTCTGACGCCAGTACACAGAGTGAAACTAGGTCATAAAACCAATTCCCATCTCCGGCCCCAAACAATAACTTTCTCCACTTAAATACCAAGCTTTTGTTTGCACCTGAGTTCGAACCCATAACGTGTGCCAAGTCCACACATCATGCGATATGCTCTTACTACTGGACCAAAGCTCTCGGGTCTTCCACAAACATCTAATTACAAAATGTCATCTAAAATTAGCTCAATTTATAACTAAAGGGTGAGTATCAATTACGAATCTAGAGGTAGCAACAGCACCAATCTCCTATTATCCTCTATTCAGCAATATTGTCTTTTTTTCCCTCTATTTTGAACAGAGATGAAGGGATTCAAGAAGGGAGGGGAATAAAGAATCTTAATGTAAATACATACATAAAGCAAGAAACACAAAAGTAATGTAGTTGGAAACCTATAAAATGAACCTGATATCTAAATGAAAATTTCCAAAAGTAGTCCTTTATACCAAGAAAAATAGTAACTCATTAGTTTCCAACAATGCCAACTCGTTTAGTCTAATGTAGCAGTAGAAACAAACCGTTATCATTGCCTCAAAATTAGGTTTCATTGCAAAGCAAGCCCAAAGTGCCTCCTTTCTTATCTACACACAGAATAAGCCACTCGATTAGCAAACATTGTAGAAGGACTAGTTACTAACTATTCAAAAGTTGGCTTCTATACCACATGGGATCACATTTTCACTGAAGTCACTTAGTCTCTATGGGCTCCATAACATAAAAAACAAGTCAAATGGAATCTGCAGAGAAATTTCTCAACATAGATGAGATGATGGTTACATTTTAAAGAAGTTTCTTCTCATCTTTAGAGATAAACATCTAACGAGTAAGATGTGAAATCACATTAAGCAATAGGATAATTATTATATTGGAAGACATATTTAAAAAATTAATTTTGGTTCAGTTGTTTCAAAGTTTCCAGTCACAAGGTGTTTATGTAGGAACTAGAGTCTTGATAATGCTGATGGCAGCCAAATGAAGGAAGACTTTGAAAGTGAAATTAAGCAATAATTCTAATTACAGTTCATAAAGACTTCTACGAGGAAAGAGATTGAAAGTCTTCCTTTGTAGAAACTTATATGGCAGTTTCTTGTACAGAGAAGAACATATAACTTCTACTCAAAGTGCATCTTTTCTAGGGTCTGGCAAAAGGGTGATCAATCAAAAAAATTTCTCCGCTTCATTCAAATTAATAAAGGGCTGAGATTACCATGTTACATGAAGCTACTGTGAGGAACTCATACTTCATAAAGACATAAAAAAGCAGTACTGAGTACAAGGGAAATACTTACTCACCTTCCCAAAATTACAATTGCAGAAGGAAATCAATTAAGGCATTCTATTTTTCCTAATTTACATTCCCTCATTTATTTTTTTCAGTACTATCTTCCCTATTCCCTAATTCGTTTTTCTCATTTTTAATTAATTGAATTAGAAAATTACAGCAGTACAATTGTATTGAGTAGTATGTATTTCTCCTCATTTCATGGTTCTATTTTGGTCAAATGTAAGTTGGTGCTGGAAAACATGTAGAAACAAATTAGGAACTACAATTACTGAGAGGTATGCAATCACTTGGGTATTTTGTTGCAAAATTTGCATGCTCTGTCTACGAGAAGCCTTGACATTGTTTAAAGGTTCCCATCTTACCAGCTAGTAGTAGGGAATAAAAAAATTCTAGGGAAAAGGGGCAAATATACCCCTCAACTTTGTGATTTAGATTGGATACACCATTTTATCTTCACCGTCTAACAAATGGAGCATATTTACCCTTTACATCAACAGATAGAATTTTTTTAAAAAACAAATTCTAAAACTAATTTTTTAATTTCAAAAATGTCACAACTTTAAAAAATTATCTCTCATTTCTTTTCCCCTATAGACCCAATCCAAACCCACCCCAACTAAAAAGTAACTCAATCTCTTATTAAGACCAGACTACCAGTACATGATTGAATAGAAGAGGGATGGGGTTTTTCCATTATTTGGGTCGGGTATGAGGGGTAAAAGAAAATGAAAAACTAAACTTATGCCCCTTTGAGGTAGTGGTAAGGTTTATTCTGCTTATGGGTTTTTGAAACGAGGGTTCCTACGAAACAACCTCTCTACCTTTGAGGTAGTGGTAAGGTCTGCGTACATTCTACCCTCCCCAGACCCCACTTGTGGGATTCCACTGGGTATGTTGTTGTTATTGTTGTTGGGTCCTTATTTCACATTAGGTATATTTTGTGTCATTTTTCCCTAAACAAAATGGGTGTGGTACTTTTTTGAAGCACATGACATTTTTGGAATTAAAAACCTATTTAAGGATTTTTTTTTAATGAATAGGGTAAATATGCACTATTTATTAGACAACGGGGGTATATATGCACCACGATTTTAACAAGGGCTATATTCGCTCTAAATTGCAAAGTTGAGGGGTATATATGCCCCTTTTCCCTGTTCTCTATAATGAGAAAATTATGCCAAAATCATTGCTTAGTTATTAAAGTACTAAACAAGCTCTCCTTGTGCTAGTATATTTTCTTTTATACAACACAACATGAGACCAAAAATCTGAAAATGTTTCCCTATTCTTTTCTCATTTTTTGGCACTCAAGGAGGCTATGGTTTTTATTAGAAATTACCATTGTTAGCTAAAATGTACTTGATATGCCTATAATAGAATATAGAGAGAAGTACTAAAAACACCCTCAAACTTGGCACGAATTATTAGTTTCATCCCTAAACTATTGATAGGCTTGAAAACACCCCTCAACTTGGCGAACTAAGCTTAAATACACCCTCAAACTTGGCACGAATTATTAGTTTCGTCCCTAAACTATTGATAGGCTTAAAGACACTCCTCAACTTGGCGAATTAAGCTTAAATGCACCCTCGAACTTGGCACGAATTATTAGTTTCATCCCTAAATTATTGATAGGCTTAAAAACACCCCTCAGCTTCATCTTGTAACTTATTTTGATTTGAAATTTTCTAGAGCTTCATTTGTTGCCATATTTTTACAATCCCAAAATCTTCTTATGAGATTGTCATCTGAACATGAAATTTTTAACGTTGGTGGAAGTCCATATTGACAAAAAATAATCATAAACAAAATAGGAAAAGAAAGAGAATAAAGCAATTAAAAATAAGAATGAAAAAAAAATAGATCTTGCTTTGAGGTTCACCATTAATGGAGGAAAGGTTAAATGGGAAGAAGAAGGGTATTCTAGTAATTGGTAATTAAAAATTGAAGGGAAATTTTCTTCTTTTTTTTTTTTAAAAAAAAAAGAAAAATTAAGGTTGATGTGATCTTTTTTTTTAAACTTTCACGCACTTTAAATAAATTGTACTCACTTGTTATGCAATGTGGTATGGGAGGGGTGTATCTAAGCTTAGTTTGTCAAGTTGAGGGGTGTTTTTAAGCCTATCAATAGTTTAGGAACGAAACTAATAATTCGTGCCAAGTTCAAGGGTGTTTTTAGTACTTCTCTCTAAAAATATTGATGTTAATGCAAACACTAAAAAGTTACTGCACCCTCATTTTATAAGATCTACTTAGAACTAAAGCCAGAAGAAAATGCAGTCTTATGAAGAAATATTGAATGGAAACATAACCAAGAAAAGATAATATTGAACAAACAGAACTAAGATAATAGAGTACCTTCCAGAGTTCCTTTTTTTCTTCAGGTTCTTCGGCGAAAACAAAATCAGAACCATTGTGCTCAGAAGCTATTTTCTGAACAATTTGTGTTTGCTCACGCACATATGCATCTGATAGATAATGGCACAAAAATATAGTTAGTGTTGACTATATTCCTTCCCTAGACAATACCATGTCCCCCAAGAAGAAAATCATTTAGGTTCAATCATAAGTTCACAGAATGCATATTTTAGTAAGCCTATGAGGCACACATGAAAAAGGGCCAGCTGGAAGCTCAACGCTCTCCAGATGAGTTATAATCCCTACCCCATCTAAAGACAAAAATAAAATAAGTTAATTATACTATCTATCGAAAGGAACTTTTTGTCAAAACTATGGTTAATCCATATCACTCCTATACTGTACGTTATCTGAATTGTTCTTCTGACTTACTATTCTAGGAAAGGGGCTTGATTTTTCAACTATAATGGTCATCTATTGAAACCTTTCTGTCACATTATCAGAAACTGTACAAAGAACTTGTTAGACAGGATTTATAACTCAACAAACTTCAAATTGTTCATAATTGAATTTCAAATCACTTGTTTGAACAACGAGTACAATTAGTGAATACCTAGAAATTATTAAACAAATCTGATTCCGTCAAAATAAGATCTCCATACTGTAATAAATATATTTTCAAAAAAAGACATGATAAATGAAAAATAAAGATAGCACACATGTTGTTAAAGCTTTTTGTATCAAATATTAGTCTCATTAGTACATAAATCTGGCTTTAGGAAACTGAAGATAGTATTATAGACATAAAGGCAAGTATTATTCTAAAAGCACGTGAGAGAGAAAGGAGGAGGAGATTAGCAGTGGAGGACAGCCCGGAAGAGGGAAACCACTGTAGAGAGAGAGAGAGGGGAGGTCAGTAGTTTGACAAGGAAGCTTCCATCATCTTGGCCAAAATGAAACTAAACAAGAGGGGTATTACATGAAACCTCCTGGTGCATCCTTATTAATGTGCTAAATGCATTAACATCACAATTTGGACTTGGATTTGAAATAGAAATTCAAAGATCCAGTTGCCCAGCCAAACATGTAAGAATAATTTGGACTCAAGGATGTGAAATCCTTACACCTAAATGATACATCTAGTATTTCATTATCAAAATAATCAATAGAACTATAAATGCAAGCAAATTCTCATTCATGCAAGTATAAAAAGAAAACAGAAAATGGAAAATATTTGCCCTTAATATATGTGAAATTCACCATATTTTCCCTCCGTTGGTAGTTTGGCCCAATTATGCCCATCACTACTTTATCAAGTCAAAGACACCCTTATTCACACAGAATTTAACCGATGGCATATTTGGACCTATTAAAAGCACATTTGGCCAAATTTAGTTCCTTACAGCAATTATGAAACAACTTGTAAAGTTGCAAAGTGTGAAGAAACCTGATTGAATTATAATGAATTTTCTCACCAATTGAGTCATCACATAGAGCACATTCTGAACCATTTTAAAACAACTCAACTTGTCATTTGGTAAAACTTAAATTATAATTTCTAGGTAAAGAAACAACAACCATAATGTCACCAGATAAGAAAATACAATTTCATTGATTCAATCAGCAAAATACTTTTACCTGTGCCTACAAATTCAAACATCAAAGTTGGAATCTCTGGCAAATTTTTGTCATTTGCAACATTGATTGCTCTAATTTGAACTTCATCCAAGAGCTCCACTCTTGACACCTAATGTGCATTGGAACAAAAAATAATTACTTTGGAAAATTATGGTTTCTACTTTGAATTTTCCAACAGCTAAATTAAGGGCCCCTCATTTTCCCCATTGCTGACTTACGCAATGAAAAATGAGCTTGCACAACTCCCATAAGTCAAATTATTAGTTCAGGCATATAGATGCATGAAAAGAAAATAAAGATTCAAAAATCAATAACTTATATGTATCCTCTTGAGATGTGAATGAATGGAAGTTCTTACACAGACGATAATTAGGGACATTTTACACTACTAAGCCTTGGATCCATTTGTTTATATAATGAAAGAAGAAAGTACTATATAACAGGAATGAAAGGATGCATCCATAACCAGGATACACAAAATACTTTGAGAAAGAAACACCAGAGCTATAAAAACTTACTGATAAATAAAGGACCTTACTAAAATCATTAATTAAAAAGAGTCCCGTAACATTTATTGACCCAAAGGAAAATCTGAAAGTGATAAAAAACCTAGCAATGAATGTTTTCAAAATCTAAATACTGACCAAGAACCTAGCAATGAAAGAACATAATGAAATACCCAGTTACCAGGCAGAACAACCAAGGTGCATATCAGGTCCATGGAAACAAATTTGGAAGGACAAAGTCCTAACTAAGGTAAAGTGTTTCACCTGATTGGTGGACAGACGAGCATGTCTCAG
Organism: Solanum aculeatissimum; assembly: GCA_038996855.1. Taxonomy (NCBI): domain Eukaryota; kingdom Viridiplantae; phylum Streptophyta; class Magnoliopsida; order Solanales; family Solanaceae; genus Solanum; species Solanum aculeatissimum. The sequence continues at coordinate 391 of JBCEWC010007347.1, read as the reverse complement.
TCATGAAAAGTTATAAAGGAGAGAGTTTCAGGTTGTTAAGAGTCACCTCATCCCATTTGACTAGGTTGTACCCAAGCTTCTCTTTGTTCCCCTGCCACAGGAAGACTCTCCTTAGTTTATTGATTTTCTTCTCTATGCATCTTGAAATTGGGAATAGGCTCATCATATAAGTTGGGAGGGCATCCATTACTGACTTTATGAGAGTTAATCTGCCTCATATAGATAGGTATTGGCTTTTCCATCTTGTCAATTTTCTCTCGCATCTTTCCAGCACTTCATTCCATACTTCCACCTCTCTGTGTTTTGCACCAAGCGGCATTCCAAGATACTTAGTTGGTAAGAAGGCCACTTTGCATCCTAGATTCTCAGCAAGTATCTGCATATTGGTGAC